>CANXYI010207704.1:0-19206 GCA_948208565.1 Hura crepitans
AGCATAAGTGTTAAACGAATGAGCCTAAGGGTAATTTAAGGATATGTGACCTATGAGAAGTATTTATTTCTTTTAGGAATGGCCAGGGGGTGTTACACAATCACATACTCCATAAGCACTAAATCATGCATATATCTCTTAACCTGCCTAATAATGCCATTCAGACAACTAAGCATAATCAAGATCCTTTCATCTCATGTTAACTCATGTATGCATACAATTGCAATTACCACGCATATAAGCATACTTGTGACTATATTCAATTTAAGGGTATTGTATATGAATACATATCATATTATACTTAAAATTAAGTATTTTATGAGCACACACATGCTATTTAGTGATTTGGCCATTATGGACTCCTAGCTTACTTCATTGTATGGGTTATCATAAACAACACCCATTATGCCCATTCATGTGTGTATATCTATTCTTGCATAAACAACCCATTCAACATGCATAATTTAGTATAAATCATCATGTAACCCTTTATAACCATTACATAGATGCCATTTCTCATTTCATACCAATCTCTCACATTTATACACTTATAACATATCATAATGTCAAACATGCATTATCAAAGCATATAACATATAAATTCCTCATATAACTCTTTCAGCCATACATATTATTTTAAGACAAAATCTATTCAAAGATCACATGTAGAACATAATATAACCAATATATTATAAATCATGTTTGCATATCATTTCTATGTATAATTTACACCATTACTCATAATATGCCCATTTTACAGAAAATCATGCATCATATGCATCTTACATTCCCTAAGCATTCCTATGCTTTCAAATATTCTAATATAAGTCAAATATACAAATTATCATCAAATTAAGCATCAACATACTCAATTATTTCATTAAGCACTATATGCCTTAATTAGACATATTAATGCACATAATGGCATTATTAACACAAAATTATTTCAATACGTTAATTAAGGATACATATAATTCAAAATGCCTTATCACATATCTTACATGCCATATGTCTTAATTAATTTCATTAATACCATGGAATGAACAATTAATGCATATTTACATAATTAGGCATATTATTTCAATTTGATGCACACACTTGCATTTGCATGAATTCTTTCAATTACACATATCGAAGATGTCATCATATGACCTCGAGGCTTGTCTATGCCTTTAATTATCCCTTGTCTCATGTTTTGTCAAAAACTCTTAACATATTACAAGCAAAAATTTGTAAAAATAATAAAAATTCCCATAAAGCTCAAAAATGAAATCTAAAACCATAGAAATGCTCTTAGGCATCTATAGTACATGGAAAAAATACTAGGTTTCGAAAAACTTACCTGAACAAATAATGGTTACTATACATCAGGTTTTAAAATCATGAAATCTATTGGTTTTCTTTGATTTTTCCTCTCCCAAAAGGTTCTAGAGGATGTGGGGGCATTAAAAATCCTTTTTATTAGATTAATTTGAGCCTAAAGAGAAGAAAAAGAAAAAATGGTGGAGTGGCCAGGGAAAAGCCATCAGTTTCCTTAAGAGAGGGAAAGGAATAGTGAAAAATGAAGATGTTGACCAAAATAAATTATTTGACCCCATTTATAATTTTTCCAAAAATATTTTTTTTTTCATTTTTCTCTTTTTTTTCTTCAAATTTTTCATTCTCTTTTAGGGCCAATTAAATATAAATTGAATTATCATAATGCATTTTTATTATGCTTGAAAATCCTCTAAAAATCGAAGATCAAAAAATGGGAAAAACCACTTAAAATCATTAATTTTAATATTACCCGATTTTTGTAAAATACTTCCCGATATCTAAAATTTTGAATTCTAGTGCCAACAGGATAATTAGAATTTTTTAGTATCAGGTCATATTAATCTCAAAATTTTTTGATTAACTTTTTTAGATTTTATAATTCAGTTAAAACTAAGTCACTATTCACATGACATTGCCATAAAACTTAATAGTCATTTTCAACTACCTAAATAACTTCATTTTGAATTCAAATTTCACTTATAATTATGTTATTATTAATACTTTCTTTCAATAAAATTATTGTGACCCGACCCTTGGAAATACTATTCATATCCTGAAAGTATTATTTATAACACTAGGATTTTTTAGCCATTACAAATATCATCATTTAATGACACATCAATATCATACCCACTATGCTTCATTTCTACACTCCTTTAAATTCTTTCTTATTCACATTAAATTTTTCCCTTTCATTGAAATTACTTACAGGGGTTCATAATTATAATTGCCTCTATTACTTATTTTACAAGGCTAAACCATTTTCCTTCCTATAATTGCAAGCACTACACAAACAATTGCATTGAGTTTAATACGCTTGTTGTTATTTTCTACTTCTCTCCATTTTCATTACAGCTTGTGTTGCCTAATAACTTCCTTGCTGTAGAATTTTATTACGGTAGTAAACATATTACAGTAGTCACATATTCACAAAGCAGCACCTATTGCTTATGTATAGTAGTTGTAGCCATGGCATGCTTTCACACCTATAGCTATGCTGTCTTGTGTAGCAATAGGACTGCTTAATGTGGTCACTACAATCACCACCTATATAGTGGCAATCATTCTACTATAATCTCAATTGCTGTCATAACATCTACTGCTTGCTGTTAGCAGTTGCAGCTACATCGTCTTGCTATAGTAGTAGAGCTACACTCCCTTTCAAAATTAAATCTTTACTATTGTCCCTACCCCCCTCATCCTTTAACCAAATTCCATACCTCCTATCTTATGATAATGATCCTGCAGCAGTAGTGCCATAACACTCTCTAGTTATGACTAGCAGTTATTACTACCATGCTCCACTATCCTAGCAGTGGTGCTACTCCCTGCCATATGCGATGATTAATATTGCAATGCGCACTTATTGTAGCTACAACTTCTACTATTATGCATTATCCATTAGCAGCTACACTATTTAGTTGTTTTAGCCATATTGCCTTATATTGCAGTAGCAGTTGTTAGCCTAACTGCTGACCTCTACTTTCTCTATCCTTTTCATTAATTGAATTATATTGGAATTGGATGCTTACATAGGCTAGGTAGTACATCTTCTTTCTGCTATACACAATTCTTAGCTAGAATCTTTATCCCTTTTGCCATTAATTAGTTCTAGCACCTTTTTCCTACCCCAGCCACTACACATCCTATCTTATGTAGTTGCTTTGTCATTTCTCTCTTATTTTTTTTCTTTTTCTCCCCTTTTATCTTATTTTTATAGCTCCCCTAGAACTTTTAGTGACCATTAATCGGCTTTCAAGTCAATCTGTTCCTTTAACCTAAAATAGTGCTATTACCCAAAACTCTAGGAGAAAATTACTAACATTCTAGTATATCTACATCTATATAACACAAAATAAATTTATGAAATTCCCAGCTTGTCCAGTATGAATATCTTTATATTAAATCAATTAATCCCCTATTAATCAATTATCCACTAAGAGGCATCAATCAAACTCACTTGTTAAACTGCTAAGGCATAAGGGCTAGGGGTGTCACGCATCTCTATCATACTCCTGTCATGGTCATCTAGGATGTGCCTTTATGTTTCCTACCACAATACTATAGTGGTGTACTTTAAGCTGTGGATTTTAAGGCATATTAATTATGGGTCTATTGCCTAGACTTAGCCCTTTATTCTTAAATTGACTTTTAAGTCTTATCTTACTTTAGACTCTACTATGTTCTAGACAAATCACCTATAGGTTTCTTTTTTGATATGGGGGTTAAACTAGCTTGTCCCTGCCTAAAGGGTCTCTTCTTTTAGAAGCCATCACTTTTCTCTCTCTATTTTTTAATATCCTCTACTACATGGCAAGTTGAAAATAACATTGAGAAATCCCTTAGCTTCATAAGAGCTACTTGAAGCATAATGTCAAGGTTAAGCCCCTTCTCAAATCTTGTATATATCTTCTTCAGTTGAAACCATTTCCTTAGCATACTAGCTTAACTTTGTGAATTCTTTCTCATACTCTACTATGAACTTCTATCTTTATTTCCAGTACATAAATTCTTGCCTCATCTTGTCTAGATAATGCTTCATCATATAACTCTTCTTAAATTCCAAAATTAAGAATTCCATGTCAAATCTTCTATCACTTTATGCCTAATAATGGTCTCTCACCATTTGAAGGCTTCATTTTCAAGAAGAGAAGTTGCACAAATCACATACTTTTTTTGGTTGCACCTTATCTATTGAATAATTCTGAGTGCTCTGTCAAACCAATACTCTACTTTACTGGCATTATCCAACTCTTAACCCTTAAAGTCTTTAGCCCCCCTCTTCTTAATACATTCTAGATAGGCCTTCTATAAGGTTTGTGACTTTGGCTATAGTGGTAGAGGTGGTAAAGGAACTAGAGTGGTTATAGCAATAGCAATAGCAACAAGAGTCACTTGCCTAACTAATTCCATTATCTACTATAACTAAGAATGCTAAATTTGCAGTCCCTAAGATACTTGTCTAAAATTGCTCAGAGTGACTATCTCTGCCTTGGCGACCTTTTGTCTTACTTTATTTAGAGCATAGCCTTTGAATTCCTCATCAACAATTGGTGTAGATGGACTCATCTAGAATTTTATAGGAAAAGAACATATTATAGGCCTTAATATGTATAATTTTTTGAAGTATACTATTTAAATCCTAAGGCACTTTTATGTAACCCATATATATCAAGAAATGCATAAATTACATCTTTGATACTAGCAAAAGTGACAACTCTTACCCGATTCGATTGCCATAATAGAATAAGGAGTGAAAAACAAATTAATATCTAATCTAATATGATAGAAAACCCTTATAAATTAAAACCTAACCTTTTAAAAGAAACTTTTTTTGCATGCATAAGGTTTTAACAATGTGATTACTGGAAAACCATTTTGCATGGCATACTAATGGAGTCCTTATGGCAAAAATCTAGTAGCATAATTGCTGTATTAGGACTCTATTTCAAATAGAAACCTATATAAAAATAACACTTATAATATATCACAACACATTTCATCATCATCTAGGTCCATTTAACACTCCAGACTAAAGCTCAACATTTCACAAGCATACATTAGGAAGAGATACCATACAAGTCATACATCATCATGCATACTTATTTAATCAAGTTATAATATGATTTTTTAAGAGATACAAAATTATTTACATCTCAAATTATGCCTAATCCGTCAAATTACACAAGAGTGCCTCTATTATGCATACATAACATATCATACTAAAGAAAAGTAAAAATACCAAAAGAGATGTTCTCATGATCAACGTGTTAATATTTAGGCTTTTACTCTAATTTGTTGTTTTAACCTACACATCACAAGTAAAAGGATGTGCTAAGCAAATTCTTAGTGTTATATTAAACATAACATATGTATGTCCATATGTACATTATGCATTTACATCAATTTAATGCAAATCATAATCAAAAGCATAAATATGCATAGCATACGATAATCATTAAATAGGGAAAAAGTAATTGCTTAAAATGATCATAATAATTTCCCATACATCAAATGATAAACTTAATATTGAACTAGGTTTCTACAGTTTCAAGTTTGACTTACTTTATTACATACTTAGTTACATATTTTAGAATGTTTATATATTGCCCATACCTATGAGACAACTATTAAAAACTATATAATGGGACTAACTTTGTCAAAAGGCTATAGTTCACCCAAAGGCCATACTGTTGCCCGAAGGCCATACTTGACCCATAGATTGTATCTAGACCTAAAGGTTATAATATTTCCTAAAGCCATACTAATGCTCGAAGGCCATATTAAGGCCTAAAGGCTATACTCACACTAGAGGGTAGGCTAGTAGCAACATTATCTACTTAGTTGGCTAGTCAACCTACCCAATCTAGGTTGTCTAATCATATAGGGTGTTATCATGCGTAATTTTGTTTCACTATCTTAAACTTGATTTAAGAGAACTTTATAATAATTCAATGTTTTTTAGTTATGTTTAACCATATTACATAGTCATACATGAATAAATTTATGTCATATTATCATGCTTACACCATGGACTCATACTTGCTTAATATGTGCTTAAAGCACTATAACTCATCTTGATGGGCCATTCGGCCATAGCCATAAATTATGCATATTAATATCATACTTGTCTCATTTCTACTTTATTTTCTCATATTAGGCATAATGCTTTAAATTTCATGCATGGCAACACCATGCATACTTATGCAAAAGATACATAAGAAGTACTTACCTTATAATCACCATACAACATATAATAGTTGGCACTCATACTTTGGCCATTTTAACCTCAATACCATAGTATACTCCTTGCATAAAAAATGATTGCATTAACATTACATAATCACCACACATACTTGAAATTTATTCATCTTAGTTATCATACATAATTCATTCTTATTAGACCCCTTTAAGTGACGTAACATAATATTGTTGATTTACTGTATTTTAATAGGAACGAGAGCAATTTGTGTTTGGATTTGCCACCTAACACTACACCAGGACCACTGATCTTTTGCCCAGAAAGGGTTCAAAATCAAATCTTATTAATGCCCTAATAATATACCTCTTTTTATATTCTAACATTTGTAAATCCTATATCATGTAAGCAAGCATTATAATTAAAGCATTAATGTCACCTTTCCACTTAGAGAAATAAATTGCAATATTAAGAATATAAAATAAGCATCAATGTTTGTTGACATATAGATATCGAATCATTTATTAGTGGTTGTTTGACCTAATAATTATCCATAATTCCATAGGAATTGGCGATAATTGCCTGACTCCCATCTCTAAGAGATTGGCTTTTGTTAAAATACATTTTTTGTGTGACTTTTATTAAGGAAAACATAAAACCATTTTGGTTTAGGAAAACACCAATTAATTAAGTAGAAAACCATTTGCTATGAAGTTGGGCTTTTACATGTAAAATAATTTATTATACTACCTATTACAACCTAAAAATAACTAAATGAAATAGTTTATAGCATATAATAGGTCCCGTCTTTATGTCTTCGAGTCTATATGGACTCAATATGGCTCTAGTAAGTGTATGTATAAACCACTGTATGTAAGGGTCATTATGTATATCCGAACCTCTAGGTCTACCAAAATGGTCACTTGTTCATAACTTAAATAAAAGTCAGTAAGAACAAATAATGGTCTATAAGGATTGAAAGAAAGGATGAAAGTACAATAACTTATTTAATATAAAGATGCATGCTTAAAGGGAATTATCACTAGAAAACTATAGATTAATTTATCATAAGGAACATATAAATAGACATATGTATTTACAAGGATTGGTATTACAAATATTTATCCTTATGGACTATGGTCTTTGTGATAGGGAGTCTATATAGACTATAAAACAACATGAATACATATAAAGCCTAATTATTAATATGGACTATGATCCTTGTGAAAGGGAGTCTGTGTAAACTATATAACAAAACCAATGTACACAAAACATCATAATTCATATGAACTACAGAATAGTTCTAGCATACCAATGATATTTTTATATTAAAGAGCATAATAATCACGTGAAATAATAACATTTAAATACGCCAATGGTGCATACAATATATAATATGCAAAAGTCAAGCAAACTAATATTATGCCATGGTCTACATGGATATTAAGTCATAAGTATTTCAATATATTTAATCCATGCATATGTAAACATGGCTTAAGATAGATTCGTGTGATTAGGGCTAAAATAATAGAGTGATCACAATAGTTTAACACATCATTACACATAATTAAATAGTTCCAAATAAAGACCTACTCATTTAATCAATATGGGAATTACATAAAATCACCTCATGTATGATCAATCATGGGAGATCATAGCTTCATATAAACATTATGAATGTATATTATATGTACAGTAGGAGGCCTCAAATCTTACCTTGTGAATGACTAAAAGCAATAATGCAAAAGGTTAGGTTTTTCAAAAGAAGTATGATTTTAGTGTGGGCTAAAGGTCTAGTAGATCAATCCTACTTTAGAGTCCTCTCCTAGACTCTTGAAATAGTGGGTTAAGAGCCTACTAATTACCTCCTTCTTCTTAGTTCCTCCTCTTAGCTCTCCCTCTTAGCTTCTTCCCTTTCTTTCTTCTTTGAAAAAGGTATTTATAGAATTTAATAAGTAGCTCTATTGTCTAGAAAAGGTAAAGTCCTTGTAAGATTAGGAGATAGAGTATAGATATGAGGTTCACATTTTTGAAAGCTATTCATCAGCAAGTCAGTATGCACTTTGGGCTCTAAGTCCTTATAGACTTAAGTTATAGGTTATCCTTAGTGAATCATGAACTTAGGCCTAGTTTTAGGCTGAGTCTATTGTAGTTCATGCAAAAGTGGGCATTGGCTTATCTATTTGAATCTAAGGCTTTTAGGCTCAACTGTTTTGGGCTCATTCTATTTAAGTTCATGCAGTCATAGGCTTTGCCTTATACTGGGAGACTTTAGGCTATGGGCCTACAGTTCTAGTTTAGATCTTGGTTATTTAGTGAAGACTTTATGGTTCAAGTCTAAGTAGACTTACACTTGTTTAGTTTATATAGACTTGGATTCTAGGTAGCTTGCCTTGTTGCTTGATTATATCTTTAGTTATCATTAAAGGCCGAAAAGTAAGGCATCTATAGTTGCCCCCACTTTGGTGTATGCTGTTGAAATTTAAAAATTAAAATAATGCACATTAAAGTACCTAGGTCAAAGATACTTACCTAAAGGTAACATACCTAGCATGAAGCTGCACCTAATATGGGTGCCTATTTGCCTCTAGGTGAAGATAAACTATATTGAATATGAGTGTTTGCTTGCCTTTAGTTGGTAAGTTACAGATTGACTTAATCAAATTAAGTGATAAGCTCTAAAGAGTTGACTGAACCAAATTTAGTGATAAGTCTAAAGAAGTTGACTAAACCAAATCTGGTGATAAGTTTAGAGAAGCTAAATGTTGATAAAATCAAATCTAGTGATGAGTTTTAAGAAGCTAAATATTGAACAAACCAAATCTAGTGGTGAGTTTAAAGAAGCTCAATGTCAACCGAACTGAATCTGGTGATAAGTTTAAAGATAGTTTGATGTTGTAAACTGAATTAAATCTGATGATAAGTTTGAAAAAGCTGAATGATGACTAAATCAAATCTGGTGATGAGTCTAAAGATAGTCTAATGTTAGGCACAAAATTGAATTTGGTGATAGGTCTGAAGATAGTCTAATGTTATGGACCGAATTAAATTTGTTGATAGGTCTAAAATAATAGTCTAGACCATATCTAGTGTTAAGGACATTAATATCTTACAAGTATATGGGTGACATCATGTGCACATGTGGTGTGTGTGATATAAATGCATGAGTTAGAGGCTTAAATGTATTTAGGTATGTGGATAATGCATGTGAGTGTCCATGACTTATGTGACTAAGAGACATGCATGTGTGAATTTTTAAAGTTTGATATGGATGTAGTACCTTGCATAGGTAAGTTCATGCTTTAGATGAATGAGACTTTTGTATGTTATGTGAATGAATGTGACTTTATCATAAATGAAACGCACATACATGTTACTTTTCTTTTGTGTTCTTGAGCTATATGAGCTATATGATTGATGTCTAGATAAGATTATTATACTAGATGATACATGCATGTTTGTACTAATGCTTGTAAACTTAATGAATGTGTATATATGTTATGTGCTTGAAGCATGTGACTACATACTAAATGCATTAATGCATAATTAATGTATGTGAATAAGCTGATACATGTGCAAATGTATGAATGTCTCTAGTGATTAGTGACCTAATATTTTATTAAATGAATGAATACACTCTATCATATCTTAGATGAATGAGTGTTAAAACATGAATGTGATTTGAGTGAAATGATTCTAGCAAATAAACTTAGTGATTAAGTGAATGAATGAATGATAGGCATAGTAGTTCCTAATCTTTTGTAAATGTAGGAATATGGCAAGGTATGTACATGAATAATGCATTTCTAAGGAATGTAGTGATACATGTGTTTTTGGTTATTTTCTACTAAATAAATGAGGAATTTGAATGAATGGTGAATGCATGTAAGAAAATTATATGATGAATATGGCTTTTAAATGAATGAATCATCTTTTATGATGGATGAATGATAAAAGCAAATATATGTTGAACAATGAATTCATCTTTTACTATGATGAATAGATGTTCTTCTTATGATTGATGAATGATGAAGGCAAATGTATGTAAAAGCAAATGGGTATCTTTTCATAGAATGAATGTATGAATGAATGTGAATGAGTGAGTAAATCTATTTTTTTGTGATGTATGTGTGACAATGTGTCTAAACACATAAATCGTTACATGTTTTATTAATGGGATCATTCTCCTTTTAGACTTGTCATAGGAGGGACTTGGGTTTGAGAAAAGTTAAGATGTGAAATGGTATGAGATAAAGAAATAGGTTAAGCTAATGTGATGAAAGGCTAGGGAAGGTATTGAGAAGTTGGTTGAGTTAGGGAGATAAAAAGTTGAGAAAGATGAGATTGAATGGAATGTGCCATAAAAATGGTAAGGCAAACTATTAATTTGTTATGGAGAGCATTTAAGCACATATATGGCTAAAGAATGAGTGATTATGATGAATGATCATGCAAATGTATGTGATTGCATAGTATGGTACCTTTTTTATTAGCTAGTCCAAAGATTTTTCAACTAAATTATTTATCTCAACCTCTAATTTTTTCCTAAATTGCCCTTTGTGAGTTTTTGATCCAATGAGGTATGCTTTAACTTTTTCTTAGGCTGCCTTTTGCTAGTTTTCAACCTAGTGAGCTTTTTTTTCTCTTTTTTTGTTCTCTATTTCTTTATTTTTTTAATTCACCTTATCCATATTAGGTTAAAGCTTGGGATTTGATTATGTTGTGTTTGATCAATTGATTTTAGACTTACACCTTTGAAATGGCTAAATATGTTTTGATAGTCTTGTCATGGGAGGTTGATGGAACTCTCTACATTAGTAAGTAGCTTTCCATGGCTACTAGCTTTATGCCCCTTAGTGTTTTGGGCTTTTGATATTTTTCAGTACAATATTGATAATATCACTATTATTAGCCAGTTGAAGATTTGACTAATATTTTCTCTCAAATTTCCCTAACTTTTGCCTAGGTTCATTGTCTTGATTGATTGGCTTAATAGGAATTAGAAAACTCTTTTCCTTTTTTCCTTTTTCAATGAGGGAAACCTTAGTTGAAAAGAGAATGCTTAATGGTAATTTTTTATAGGCTTTAGAGATTTGGTATCTTAAAGCTTCTGACCTTTGTATTTTAAGTGAGCAAAAGCTTTGAAATGTTTGTTGTTTAGAATGGTTATTATGTTTTGAAGGAATTTATTAGACAAAACTCTTTTTTTTTAGCCTGTTAAACTAGGACCTCTTTTAAGATTGAAGGAAAAGATTTATTTGGGTTTAGTTTCCCCTGACTTATTATTTTCTCTCATCTCACATTCAGGGATATTTCTCATGCTTACAAGGGAAGATAAAATCTTAAGTTGATATTGTTTATTTTTTCTTCTTCTTTTTTTAAATCTCTTAACTTACTTTCAAGAGTACCATGTTATGTAATGAATAAGGTGAACAAAGATGCTTAAGTAAACTTTAATAATGTTTTATTAAACCTTAATTTTTCTAACAAAGAGGAAAGAGAACAACTAGAAAAGAAAATAAGGATAGTCTATCTTGTCTTTATTAGATCTTTCCATATCTTTGATTGGTAGTACCCTATTATTGGTCAATAGTTGGCTTATGAGGTGGCATATTGAACATTAAAAAGATGTAACCTTACTTTCTAGAGTTTTAAGGGATGATAGTGATACTTAGTGATAGGTGATCTTTAGGGTTGCATATTGCATCGTTGTTTGTAAGGTCTTAGATGGCTCAATAGAGGGCTTTGTAGTTATCAATCAAGTGGCCAGTATTTTGGATATAAGCATAGAATAAGTCATGGTAATTGTTAAGTGGTAGTTATAAGGAATGATGTTTGGGTATTAAGGGTTGAATATGGTTTTCATCTTTAAACTCATTGAACATTGTGGACAAGGGTTTTATTCTAATGGGTGAATTTATAGGAAATGTTTCTTGGCCCAGTTGCTTGGTCATTGCTTGCCTCTATGGTCAATTTCATGATTGTCAATTTTCTTAGAACACCTTGTTATTGGACTTTTTGAATCCTCTTTTCTACAAATGACATCATATTTCATTCTAGTGCTGCCATTGCCTTACTTATCATACCTTTAGTTACAAATTGAGTTTTGCCTTTAGCTCTAGGTCTGGTTGCCATTTTTTATGGTTAAGAGTGTTGAAAGAAGAAAAGGTTTGAGTTTTTTCATTTAAAAAGCCTAAGTAAATGATGATCCTTGTAGTTAGCATGATACATTGTTAAGGTGATATGATGCATATTGATGTTATATTATGCTTAATGTGTAGGGATGAATGAAGGTTAGTGATGCATGTTATGTATACATGATGTGCCTAGAAATAATATAACTACAAATACATGTGGATATGTGATGGATGTTTGCCACACCTATACTAAATAAGATGTTACATGATGAATGAAATCTACATGATAGATGATTTGTGTTTAGTATGGTGTGCCAAATGTGATACAAGGTGGATGTTTAATGTATTTATGGATGAATAATGAATGACTAAGCCTAAATAGTATGCATGAAGTTATGGGATAGTGTTGTAGACATATATAAGATGTTTCATGGTGTAAGACACATGTTTTTCTAGGTATAACTTATGAAGACAACATGGCATATGTATGGGGCCTTATATGATATGTTTATGTAGGATGATGATGTATGAGTACTTATTTCTAAAGTAGGGTATGACTTGATGTAAGTTCATAAGGATAATGCAAGCTACAAAGTACATGGTTAATAATGCATATATGTTTGTTATGTATGGACATCCGAGTATTTTAAGGATGGATGTATGTTATACCTCACACTAGGTAAAGTACTGAGTTAGGATGGCTGAGAGGAGCATATATGATTTTATGATGAATGATGCATGCTTATTATGGTTAGGGACTAAACCTATATGTGACACATGTTAGGGCACTTATGGGGTTCCTTATATAAGTTAAAGGTATAAAAAATGTATGCTTAGAGATATATACATGATACAAATGATTGCAAGTATATGTGATAAAGATACATTTGAGGGTGTACGCATGATTTTAGATACATAAAAAAGATGCTTTTAAAGATGCATGCATGGTTTAATGTGGATTATGAAGATGTATGCATGGCTTTAAACATATATATAAAGGTCTATGATTTGTGAATGGTTATGAGGTACATGTTATAATGTGAAGCCATAAGAATGTGAGTTATATATATGGTGCCTATTCTTTAGATGCTATGCATGAAGTTTATGTTATGTATGCCTATGTGGATAGCTAATCTATAGGTAAGGTTATAAGGTCTTAATATGCGAACAATCCTAAGAAATAACATGTGTTGGTACGTGATGTACCTAAACCTATATGAAGTATGTTTATAATGTATATGACTTAAGGTATGCATGATTGCCTAAGCAGTATCAATGGGGTAGTGTTGTGCATATGCAACATATGTTTAGTTAGTGCATGAATGAGAGCTTATAACTCTAGTCCAAGTATGTCACTTCCAAAATGCATGATTTGTAAAGATGCCTAAACTTTGTGCATGATTCTTAGTGATGCCTAATATGTGTTCTTCAATCTTATGTATGAATGATGTTTTGAGAGCATATATGATGCATGCATATGTGCAGATACATGTTACAAATAGTTATTACATGAATGAGGTCACAAGATGCTTGAGAAAGAAGTTGATGAACCTTTACAAGTCTTTGATGCATGGTTAGCATGTCATTTGCTAATGTGAAGTGTACATAAGTCTACATGGTGTGTGTTTACAATGCAAGAATACTAGAATGAAAATAAAAAAAGTTTATAAGGTACATATGGTATATAAGACAAGAATGGTCCAAAGTTTATGTCATGAAGTAAGTATAATGTAATGTATAAGTCAATGTGTTAGGTGTACAATGACAAACACAAGCAGTAAGCCTTCTAACCTTATTAGTCCCACACAGGTGGTTTTAGCAATTTCTCCTAGGTAGGGCTACCTAAGCTTCATCGGGGGTTACATAGGTTCCATTATATGCTTAATTAGGCACAATGACCTCTCATATTTATAGCGCATAAAAGTATAATGGCATATGATATTTAACTCTTAATTGAGGTGAAATTAGCCTAGGCCTATTCCAGATAAAAGGCATAGTAGGCTTCACCCCACTTCAAATAAGGTTAAATGTAATAGGCCAACATAGCAATTATAATACAATTGTAATCACTTAGGGTCATACAAACTAGGGAAAGTTGTTAAGCTTTTCTATATGGGCTTTATGGTTTAGTCTAAGAAGGCTTTATGGTTCTCACAAATGGGGGTCCCTTCTAATAGGCCTTTCCAATCAAGAATAATAGCGACCGATTAGTTCACCATTTCATATACCCAAAAGTATGAGGTTTATGAGTGATGGTTATGCTAGCAATTCCCCAATCTTGAATTAAAATGGGTTCATAGTTTGCAACACCATCCAAGGTAAAAAAAAAAGATAGTTTATAAAAGATGAAATACATGGGACTGATAGAAATTAGATATATTATTTGGGCACTTTTGGATTCAATTCTTATTCTGTAGTGGAGTCGCCACCAAAGATTTATTGTATTTTATCAGGGATAAAAGTGATTTGTGTTTTAAGTTGCCACCTAGCTCTACACCAAGGCCACTGATCTTTTACCTAGAGAAGGCTCAGAATCAGATCTTATTAATGCCTTAATAATATACCTTCCTTTGTATTATAACATTTATCAATCTTGTATCATGCAAGCAAGCATTATAATTATAGCATTCATGTCACCTTTTCACCTAGAGAAATAAAGTGCAACATAAAGAATATACAACATGCATCAATGTGTGTTGATAACTAGAAATTGGGTTATTTACTAGTAGTTGTTTGACTTTACAAGTACCCATAATTCCATAGGAATTACCAATAATTGCCCAACTCCCATATCTAAAAGATTAGCCTTTGTTAAAATACATTTTTTGTGTGACTTTTATTATGGAAAACTCAAAACCATTTTTGTTTAAGAAAAAACCAATTAAATAAGTAGAAAATTATTTAGTGTGAAGTGAGGTTTTTATGTGTAAAACAAGTTATTATACTGCTTATTACAACCTAAAAATGACCAAAAGAAATAAAAGGTACAAAGCCAAATGAAATAGTTCATGGCATATAATAGGTCTCGTCTATACGTTGTCAAGTCTATACAAACTCAATATTGCTCTAGTAATTGTCTGTATGGACTACTATATGTAAGGGTTATCATGTCCATTTGAACCTCCTATTCTACTAGAATGGTCACTTGTTCACAGCTCAAAGAAAAGAATGAGTAATGACAAATAATGATCCATAAGAACCCGAAGAAAGGATGAAACTACAACAACTTATTTATCATAAATAATGAATAAATCATGATGCATGCTTAAAGGAGATTATCACTAGAAAACTATTGATTTATTTATCATAGAGAACATATAAAATTGACAAATATATTTACAAGGACTAGCATTACAAACATGTGTTCGTATAGACTATGATCCTTGTGAGAGGGAGTCTGTGCAGATTGCAAAACAACATGAATACATATAAAGTGTGATTTATTTGTATGCACTATGACCCTTATAAAAGGGAGTCCATAAAGATTAGATAAGAAAACCAACATACACAAAACATGATCATCCATATAGACTACATAATAGTTCCAGCACACTAATGATATTTATATGACAGCGCGTAATAATCATATCATAGAACAATATTTAAATACTTTAATATGCCACATATAATACATAATATGCAAGAGTCGACCAAAGCAATATTACATCATGGTCAACATGAACATCGAGTCACATACATATCAATATATTTAGTCTTTACAGGTATAAACATTACTTAAGATTGGTCTATTCGATTAATATTAAAATAACAAAATGATCACCATAATTTAACAAGTTATTACACATAATTTAATAGTTTGAAATAGTAACCTACTCCTATAATCAATGTGGGGATTACATAGAATTACCTCACATATGATCAATCATAGGAGATCATAGGTTCAAATAAGCATTATGAATGTCTATTATATATATAGTTAAAGGCCTCAGATATTACCTTATGAGTGTCTTCAAGCAATAATTCTAAAGGTTGGGTTTTTCAAAAGAATTATGATTTTGGCGTAGGCTAAAGGTCTATTAGATCAATCCTAGTTTAAAGTCCTCTATTGGACTCTTAGAATGGTGGGTTAAAAGCCTACTAATTGCCTTTTTCTTTTTGGCTCCTCCTTTAGCTCCCCCTCTTATCTCCTCCCTTTTTTTTCTCTTTTAAAAATAGTATTTATAAGGTCTAATGTATAGCTCTATCATCTAAAAGAGACAAGTCCTTATAGGATTAGGTGATAGAGTATGAATAAAAAGTTCATGTTTCTCAAAACTTTTCATTGGCAAGTCTATATAGACTTTTGGTTCTAAGCCCATATAAACCTAGGTTATTGGTTCTCTATAATGGTTCATGAGCCTTGGGCCTAGTTTTAGGCTAAGTCTAATGTAGTCCAAATGGATGTGGGCTTTAGCTTGACCATATAGATATCGGGCTTTAGGCTCAACTATTTAAGCCTCAGTCTATTTAAGTTTATATAGAATATCCAGGTAGACCTTGAGCCGTGGTCCTACTATTCTACTCTGGATCTTATTTATTCAATACAAACCTTATGGTTTAAGTCCAAGTAAACTTACACTAGGTTAGTCTATATGGACATGGATTCTAGGTAGCTTGCTTTGTTACTTGGGCATGTCTCTAGTTATCACCATAGACCCAAAATTAAGGTGCCTATAAATGTCTTTTAAAATTATAATCATTTTAGCCACTTTTATTTTTACTTGCTACCAACTAGTAGTTTAATAACATTAGGTATAAGCCTTTCTACATGACCTAAAACAAACTATGATTTAGGCCTCTTCAAAGAGCCATTCAGCCACTATAAGAAAATGGTCGTAATGTACTAATCATCAAATTTTCAATTAAACATCACTTATACTCCATCATGCTAAATACATGTATATGGTATCACATACTTTTAGACATCAAATTATATTCATACTAATCACTTAAAGTCATAAAGTTATCTTTATACCTATATACTCAATTCATGTAAGAACTCAAATACTTTAAGCCCCTAAGGAATTTTGGCCACTATATCATTTTTACTTTAATCATTTCATTCTTCATCAAATGACAAAATTACATATTACACATTCTAATACATGCATCATTAATTGGTTTACACCAACTCTTTAGCATTAAAATTTATAACATAATGCCATGTTCAGAATAAATGCAATCACACTCATCTAATATGAATATTTTATGTTGACCACACTTACTATGGGTCAAAATGCGCCACAATGACTTGCTCAAGCCTTCTCTTTTCCATTTCTCTTCCTTTGTTCACTTTGCTCTACACAACTTTGAGAAAGTTTATGTCAAAATCTATATAAAGTCATACAATGCTTTAAAATAAAATAAATCATTATAAAACCTCTCTTGGGAATTCTAGGAACCTTAAAAAATGTTAAAACCCAAAAATCTTACCTAATCAAAATAAGGTCACTATTCACTACTTTTCTTTGCTATGAAAATATCCTAATCTTTGCTCTTCTTCTTACTTCTAGGTTGCTCTATATCTTATCGAGGGCCTAATTAGTGGCTTGGATATGAGGACTTAGGGTTAATTTAGAGGAGGAAGAAGAAAAAGAGAGAAGGCTTTCTTCTTCAATGGTATCGACATTAAGAGAATGGGGACCATTTTAAATGGTTTTTATTGATCTTTGACTTGGATAATAAGTTGGGTGGTCAAGATCTCTTTAAAGTATAATCTAACAACCCCCTTTTTTCCCTTTTTTCCGATGTTTCCTTCAAATATTTCACTACTCAATTAACCTTTAATCATCACTCCATAAGCCCTATAAAATGATGCCATCAAGACCTATAAACCTCTAAAAACCCTTACTTGAAAATTAAGAAAATTTGATAAAAGCAACACTATATAACTTTGCTCAATTTCGAAAAAATACTTTCTAATATTTAAAAAATCTAAATCCAATGAAAATGGTCTATTTGTAATATTTAAGTATAAGGTTTTATTAATCATGAAATATTTTGAGCCAAAATGAATTATTTTACGGTTCTACTTTGCCTATGTCACTATTCAGGTTAGACTTCCATAAAATCTTGACTTCTATTTCAATCATTTTAATGACTTAATTTTCAAATCCAAATTTTGCCTAAAATTTTTTGGATAATTACCTTTAATGGGGTTATAGGTTAACATGCAAAATAAATAAGATAGAATTTTACACATTAACCTCCTAATGGGTAGTACAAATCTTTTAGAGGTTTTCATAAAAATTCTAAAGTTTGTATTAATTCATCTACGAGTTAATATGCAAAACCATAAAGGTTAGACTTCCACACAATTTAATCCACTGACTTTTATTTAATAGGATTAGTTAGACCTAGGTCTTGAGAAACATTATTCATATCCCAAAAAGTACTATTTATAAATCATGATTTCGAGGCGTTACACCCTCTTTTATTCTTTGTAGCAACATACACCATTGTTGCTTCTTCTCCTTTTTTTTCATCATGAAATCATCAAAACATATCAACCATAGCCAATTTTCATGATTAAACTAACCTCTATCAACCTTAGTTTAATATTCTAGCAAGAATTATGCAAAGGTAAAGCCAGTTTAGGAGAATTCACACTTGATTAAATAGTGAGGCTTTGAAGGGTAAGTGTTTAATTTCATAGTTTTATATTTTTTAAAGATATAATTCAATGCCAATAAGGTGTATTAATGCTCAATTCTTTGTTTGGAGTAGTTTGAAATTTATTATTAATTTTTCTAATGCAGATTTGAATATGTATATAAAGAAAGAAGAGAAGTTGTAAGAGAAAGAGAAAGGAAAAGGTTAGAAATGTATACT
>CANXYI010207858.1:0-12838 GCA_948208565.1 Hura crepitans
CCTTTTTGGATGAGTTTCCATACTGTAACAGTTGAGATGAGATTATTTACAATGTTTCTCTCACCCTCAATTGTCATTATCTATCTTTTATAGTCTGAAAGGTCAACTTTTTATCTTTACAATCAAGTATAGCTCGATGCTTTGACAACCAATCCATTCCCAAAATCACTTCAAACTCATGAAAAAGGTGGTTCAATCAAATCCCACAGGAAACAAACAATCTTAAATCACTAAAAGGCACTATCTATATACTTTATTCACATACATACTTTGCTATATAGGATTATTGACTTGTACATCTATGTTCACATGCTCAGATTTTAGTCCTCTATTATATGCCAACATGGTGTATACATATGAATGTGTGGATTCTAAGTCTACCAAAGCTAAAACTGGAACATTAAATAATTAAAAAGTAATAGTTATGACATCTAGTGTTGCTGCCTCCTCTATGGCTCTGACAGCATACTGTCTAGCTGGGGCATAGGCTACTAATCTGATCCCATGACTAAGATTAGGTTGATCACCTCTACTCTATCTCTAACCACAATTTTGAGGTGCAACTATGGATACCTAAGTGTGAGCACCTTTGGGCTGTATCTGAGGACACTCTTCTTGATAATGTTCTCTAACACCACAAGTGAAACATTCCCCTCTTCTACCAGATTGACACTGTCCCCAATGCTTCTTGTTACATGTGGTACAAGTCAGGGGTCCATTCTTGTTACCTAAAGAACTAAGAGTAATAACGGCTTTAGGAGGCAATCGGGGTCTGATTGTAGAAGCTTGCCAAATCTCTAAGACTGTGCCTATCTCAATGCCTGATACACAGATTGGGATTAAGATAGTACCTATCTCCTTCTTTTACTATCACTTGGGGCTATACTGGATTGCCTCACAGTAAAATATCTATTCCTTTAAAAGAAATCTCTCTTTTCTCATACCATTTCCTCTATGTCATATGTAGATGCCACTAATACAGCAAAATCTATTACCCTAGGGTTTGCTATATGTATTCTAAATTCCACATTCAACCCCTTTAGAAATCTTTTACACTTCTCCTCTTCATTAGGTATAAACTCCTCTGTATATTTGATCAACTGGGTAAAATCCTTCTCATACTCAGCCACTGTCCTCCTACCTTATTTCAAATCTATGAATTCCTACCTCGTCTTGTCCTTTTATGACTCAGGGATATACCTCTTTTTGAATTCCATCAAGAAAAACTCCTATGTGAGCTCTGCCACTGGCTTCCTTCTTTTAATAGTATCCTACTAGTGGTATTCTTTTTCCTGCAGAAAGGAAGTTGTACACTTCATATTATCTTCTTCTGAACATTCCAACTATTCCAAAATTCTAAAAGTTCTCTCCAACTAGTACTTTACTCGTGCTGCATCATCCTCTTTTGTACCCAGCAAATCCACAGCTCCCATCTTTTTAATTCTCTCTAATGGTGTCTTTTGCATAGGAGCTAGGGAAGGTAGAGGTACTAGAGCTAGTGGAGGTAGAGCAATAGGTGCAGAGGTATATCTCAATAGATTTACTATTTACTCTAACAAAATTGGAGATGCCTCTACTTGTGGTTGTGCTTGAGGTTATGGCCAATATGCAATATCACTAGGCTCAGGGGTAGCTATATTTTCTACTCCATGTATTATAGTCAGAGCATAATTGGCCACTTCCTCTGCTCGATCCTCTAATGGTCTATCAGCTATCTCATATTACTATAAAAATTATAAATTTATCAACCTCCGTGTAGTGTAGCATAACACATAACCAACCCTAGACTCTGGCACTCATGTAACTTACCTAGGAACTTTAAACCTAGGCTCTGTTACCACCAAATGTGACACCCCCTAAAGGGTCACGAAAAAAATTCGATAGGCGAGGCACTTCTAGTAGGTCACCTATCCTAGGATTGCTCTAAGAGAAAACTCCTTAACACTTATGGACTATTCTTAAATTCTTTTAGATATTGCTTAAATGTTCAATCTAATCCTTAAGCATGTTTATACATGGTCTGACAAACTTAGACAAGGTATATACAGACATTGTACATGTCACAAAAAATTGGGCAGCATAACAGCTACCCGGTTGACATACTAAAAGTTTTTTTTCGCCTGTTAAAACACTTCTATAAGCCACAAATTCTCAAGAGCTCCTTCTGGAACCTTCTGGTCCTTAAATCATTCATCAATCAACATCTAACATGTATTCACATATCAGCATTCAACCACAAGGCCCACAGTTATCAAGTTCACACACAATCTAAACAAACATCATAATAGCTTATATACATCACTTCTAGGTTATATGTACAGACATGGTAACCTCTAAGCATGCTAACCCAAAACCTACAAGGTATTACATGAGTGCCACTACTTAAAAGAAAGAAAATATCTTTCTATACCCTTTAACTACTGTATAGCTACACTGTATAATCACGGAGGCTGGCTTGCTTATCTTTGTTACCTGCATACCATAACATAGGTACACTGAGTATAAAACTCAGTAAGCAAATCTAAACCATTTAAAACATGTATTAATAAACACATGCAATTAAAATTAATAGTCTAGGTGTAGTGTGTAAACCATATGCCACATGCTTAATGTTATGCAGAATGTATGTCTTATTTCCTTAAAATTACCATAATGCCACTATAATCATTTTATTCAATTTCTTTTTGTAACTCATTCAATTATTCCATGATTTTACTCAAATGCATTATTTAAATTATTAAATAAGCCTAACTAGGTAGACTACACTTATAGACACTGGAACAAGAGGGAACTGAAGGATGTGCAGTGGCTAACATTTTAGACCCTGGCCACTGCACCGGCCACCATAGCCTATAGGGATTAGTTCATAAGAACCTCCTAAGGGGTAAAATGCTAAGTAACTATACATAGGGATCAGTCCGTAGACCTCCCAAAACACTAATCATATTTTTTAATCCATCTTGGTCTACCTAGCAGACTAGTGCAGTGGACCCTCTAGGGACCTTTGTTGTTGCATCAGCATAGTCTAATATCCAATCAATGAAAAGAAGTGTCTACCCTACAGACTAGTGTAGTGGCTCAATTATGAACCTTGGCCACTGCACCGACCTATTCTGATAATTAGATAGTCTAGCAGCTGCTAATCCTTATGTTGACTAGTCAACTCATCCAGTGGGTGTTTAGCTAATAGGACTTCTAATAATATTTTTAAGTTTATTTCTTTACTGATCATCTTTTTATAATATTATAAAGTGAAAAACATACATAAATTTTTTATTAAATTGTCAATTTTTGACCTTGATAGTTATAGGTCATTTTTAACCTTGTCGGGTAAAATCGAGTAAAATTTTCTATTACTTTTTGAATCAAATTTGAAGGCATAATTACACGCATGTTAATTCTAGTCTAGCACATTATTTTGACTCAAATATTTCCATGTTAAATAGCCATTGTAGTTATAATCCCAAAATCCCATTTTACGGGACAATTATAGGTCATTTTGCTTACTTGCGACGGTAAATTTAGGGTCATTTTATGCCCTTTTTAAGTGATAATTGCACCAATAATCACATAAGTCCATAGGCCTAAAGCCAACCTCAAAGAAAGGCATCCATTTGCCATACAAATGGATTACATGCCAAAACACAAATCCATCACATTATAGGTCACTTTTGGGTACAAGTTCATGCCTAATCTTAAGCCTTTTTTAAAACCATTTTACATGCCATTTTAAGTCACTTTTAATTCCATTTTCAATCTTTTTTCATGCTTTAAACATGTCCCATATGTTATTCATTTCATGTTACGCTAACCATGCATACCAACCTAAATCATGTCATGTAATAAATGCCATGCCAATATACACATACAAATACTACTAACCATACCTCATTTTAATGTCCCATTACCTTGCAAGCTCTCAGCCACAAGTTCCAATTTGCCTTAATCATGTTTTCTACCTTATTCAAACATATTTATGCATACTTAGACATTACAAAAGCATGCCTAAATACATATTCATGCTTTTACCATGCCAATTAGGCCAATATAACCTATAACATGCCTTGGCCATACTACCAACACACACATACAAGTCTTAATTCATTAAGTTCTTCACCCCCACTACACATGCTATCAATGACAAGCCAAAAACTATTCCATGAACTATGTACACAAACCACAGTTATTCACACACCAAGACACACCTCTCGACCAAAGGAAGTCACCCACTAATACTTCACAATTTCATTATTTACACCTAAAGTTTATACACCATTCATATTAATTACCTTATATTTCATGCCATATACATTAGCTAACATACCATGACACCATTTAAAGTCATCTACACACACACACACATGCCTACACAAGCTCTCAGCCAAGTGAGGAAGTCCCCCTTTCATGCATTCTTGTCACACAAACATTATCCCAACCATTCATTACACACACCATTAGCTTAGTTTTACACTTAGTCCATCAAATTACACATATATACCACCTAATCTACCAATTCCATACAAAATTCCTAAGCATTTTTCATGGAAATTCAACTTCACATGCTTTGAATGGATTAGACTTACTTACCTCACTACCAAAGAGGTTAAAATCCACTCTTCTAGCTTAAAGAAAATCACAAAATCCTCCTTTTATGCCTTGCCTTCAATACACACTATCCCTCATTCAAAAATCCACCAAAATTCACACACTCATCCAAATCAAATTCTAATCATATAGTTATTCTTAGAATCATCAAATCCCTTAGGAAATAAAATAAAAAGGGTTGAAACACTTACACAAAAAAAGTTGCCCTTTATGGTTCTTTTTGTTGACACTTTAAGCTTTCTTGAATTTTCTTGAGTTCTAACCACTCCTATGGCCTCCAATACATTCAAAAATCAATTCCTCACATGTTAAAATGATTTTTGGTGGTAATAGACTTAAGAAAAAGCTTAAAAAAGGTGATAAAAATAGAGATTTTGGCTAAAGATGGCATTGGTTGCAACAAAGGGAGAAAAGAAGAAGAAAAGTGGAAGGAAAGTGGCATTGGCCAAGTGGCAATCCATGTGTCACCTTGGCCCTTTTATAGTGGCTGAGTGGCATAGTGGGGCCCACATGCCTTTCGAATAACTTAAAAAAGCTCGATTTTGGCAGAAACTTCAGGGAATTTTTAAAAATCACTCGGATCTCTAAAAAATCATTGCATTTATTTTAAAAATCCTTGATTGGTCCCATTTAAGGGCTTGTGAAATTTCACAGCCAAATTCCACCAACAGGACAGTTAACCAACTGCCTTGGTTTATGCATAAAACCTTAAAGTTTAGAAAATTTGCAAACGACCTCAAAATTCAAAAATTCTTTCACTAGTGGATTCAGAGGAATTTTTAACCTTTAAGGTGTGGCATTTTTAGGTCTGTCTAGGCACATCCCAAGTCATTCTCAGCCTGACTGTATTTGAGCCTACGACTTACTAGGTTATAGCCTAGAATAATTTATTGGTTATGCTAAATCTTTAAATTAAGTCAATTTCATCATTTTATGGCCCCTCAAAGTTTCATGACTAGTACCCTTACCTCGAGCCTTGTGAAGGTGACTCGACATTCTGGGAACACTTTTCGACCTCAGTGGTATTGTTCATAAAGCCTCAAGTTATGGGCGTTAAACTAATTATCATGATAAATAGTCTAAAATACATATATATAGGTAACAGTATTTTTATAATTCAAGAATAGTTTTTATTCACCAACTTTATGATACACTTTAAATTGTAACCTTTAGAGATCAATCTACTTAGGCCTTTAGGCCTTCATAGCTTAAGTAAGTTGTATAACCTAAATAACATACTAATTGAATGCTTATGATGATGACATCTGAGATATTACACAAGTAGAAGCATATATTACAATATCTATGATTGTCTAATTATGTAGTGTGTCCACATGGTTACTTGAACTACTATTTTTCTACTAGATTCCATGATACATAATCATAAGTGCTAGTTTAACTAAGTGTCATGTAAACAATCATTCATAAATGTATACTTTTTTACTAATTTATTTAGGATCATTTTGAAAGTGATCCTTAGGTAATATATATATAAAACTCCCATTAAGGAAGGATAAATCGAAAAATTAAAGGTGTGACTAAAGTCATCACCAAATTTGATAATTGATAAAGGCATATTTGATGCCAAGCTATTAGTTAATAAAGGCATATCTAATGCCAAGTTGATAGTTGATAAAGGTATATCTAATGCCCTATAATATTGTAATCCCTACCCTAGCATGCCAATTCTATCTTGTCTTAAGTTTTAGTAGGATATTACCTAGGCTTCATTGTCTCCTATTATGAACTTAGTTTTCTTTAGTTTACTTTATTACTTGACTATGAGCAAATGCAACATGATACATATGAATGTGAAATAACTATTCACTTGCATATGCATATATTGTTTAATTCATCACACCAATGGAATATAAATTGATTTACTCTTAGTTTACTTTAATAATCTACCATAGTCAATGCATGATCATTATGACACAAATGAACTCCAACTTATAGCCTATTTAGACTTCTTTCATTCAACTATTTATTTAAATCTTAGTGATAATCACATGACATGTATCTCTTTTTGTCTATTAAATGAAATGTATGCCTTCATAATTATCTCTTTTAGCTAACTAGTTTATCATTGTAAGGGTATATACAATTACAATAGTAGTTATAAAACTATTTCTAAATACATGACCTTTTCAAAAAGTTACACTAGGCATAAACTTACTCTTATATCTATGCATTTCAAGCTAACATTTCAAAAAGTGCTTATATGCCCAAATTCTTGCATTCAGGTTTCCATATGATATTCTACTTGTTTACTTTTTTAAACAAATAAAAAAATACGAGCTCAACTGCACTTATGTTTCTTATATGGATATATAAATAACTTGTTCACTTATTTATCAAATTCAATGTCAAATGCATAGATTATAAGTTAAGCTTAACATAGGCATAATGCTTAGAATAGTATACTTAATTGACTTACCTGTATAATACTTACTAGTTAAAACTAAATCCTTACCCCTAATTTGTGTTACACTTCATTATTAAAAAATGTTAGGAGTATTTACAGTAAAACACCTGCTCACGTTCCCTTTGACAAAAATCCAGCCCCCTACTTTTGGTCTTTGATACCAACATGCTTGCTTTGCTTCACTCTGCCTATATACAAATCCCATCCTCCTCTATCTTCTCTTCAGCTACTGTCTAACCATTTCAACAACTTCTTTCTTCTCATATGATTATAAAGATTACAACATATGAATGCTACTATTAAATTTCTACAGTAGACTATAGTTTATAGCTCATGCTACTGTAATTCGTCTCGATAAAAGCATACTCATTATGCTTTTCCCCACAAACATCCATCCCTTTTTTTTCACTATGCATATATATAAACACATAACAACAATCGTAACAAAGATCCATAACTTATCATTCAAGTGGTATAACAATTTGCACACATGCACATTCAAAAAATAACTATTACATATACCTAGTATGATAGATAAGCAAGAACACCTCTCAGTAGAAGTTAATAGTATAAATTAAAAAGAAATTTCCACTATCTCAACCCCTTCTTGCAAATTACCAACTCGTGTAAAACAATGCTATTAATTTCCATAAAAATTTAGGACTAGAGAATCGAGTCCCATACCTGAGCTGATACCTAAACTTAAACCCCTCTGTAATGGTGTGGAAATTTGAACCCTTAATTTCTTTCTCCATTGTGATATGGTCCCTCTTCTCACAAGAGTTGTAGAAATCCTTGCTTTAAAACTTCCTTTTTCTCTTCTTGATTATTCTTCAAAATTCCTTTCAATTTTTATTGTATTTGTCATAATTGAGTCAAAATCCAAAAGTTTTTATGAGTTTCCCTTCATTTAGCTTCAATACCTTCTTCTATTTTTAATTCATTCCCAACTCACTTTCTTTCCTCTTTTTATTTTTCTCCCTTTTTTTTTGTTCCCGTTGCCCTCTAATGAAAATGTTATTTTATTTTTTTAAAGTTTTAACCCGATTTCATCCCTTTTTTACATCCTTAACCTATTCCCTTCCTACTTACATATATCTTTCTCTCATATTTTAATATAAATTACCCATACATATATTAGTCTAAATTTTTGTAAGTTAATTAAGCAACCTCACATTAATTTTAATAATGCTCTCATTATACCTAACTAATCCAATCGGACCAATTTGAAAATAACTAGCCAATTTCGGATGTTACACACCACACTTGAATTTTATCTAACATACAATGATTATTATGTGCTCATTCATCATTTAGACTAGTTTACATGCTCGTCATATACATATTACATTCCATACATATGTATACTTAAACATTAATTTAGCTTATGAAGTATTGGATACATGTACAAAAATAGTCTAAAAGGACTTCAACCGCTTCAATTATCCTTTTTTTTCCCTTTATTCATACTTTTGCCTCTTTCTTCTATACAAGCATAAAACTCCAACATGTTTAAAAATCTATAACAAATAATATATTTAAAATAAACTCAAATTAACTTTATGAATGTTTAATTAGAACCTCAAACCTCCTATAAAAATTATTAAACTTCAATAAAAATCACTTACCCAAAAGCTGGTTACTATCAATCAAGAACCTCCATCCAAAATTCCCTAAATTGGCATCTCAATCTTATAGTTTAATGCTTAGAAAGGCTTGTTTATATCTCATAGTGATGTCTTGATGTGGAGGTGGATGAGTTAGCATGAAAAAAAAGAGCTCGAAATCAAGAAAAGAGGCCATTCTTGGCTGAGGGCACTAAGAGGAAAGGAAGAGGGCTACTTTTCTTCTCTCTTTTAACCATTAAGGTGACTTATATATGTCAAAATCAAAAGCCAAGATCGAATACTATATTGATCCAATGCCCTATATTTAAAAGCCTACTTAAAAATACTTTTTATGCCTTTTTTCCTTTCTTTAATTTTATTCCTTCAATCTCTTCACCAATTAATATTAGTTAATAATCATAATTAATTATACATGATACCTAATGGTCCCAAACAAATGATATACAAAAACCTTGAAATTTCGATATAAAATTAACCCTTTTTCCTTGTTAGATTTTAGAAAAATTCTTTTAGTCTTCAAAAATTCTAATTTCAAGCCCATTGGACTCTTTGGAATATTTGAGTATTTGGTTGTGAAATTCCTAGGTTAATTCGAGCAAAAATATTGAAATTATTGGTTCAACCCTGACTAGATATTAGACTGATGTAAAAAATTTTCTAATCATTTTAGCCTTCTTAATGACCTTATTTTCATTTCAAAGTTTGCTCATAATTATATTATAAATAATACTTTCATTTAGTTAGATTAGTGTAGCCCGTGTCTTGGGAAACACTATTCATATATCTAGAAGTACTATTTATAACCTTTGGATTTTTTCGAGTGTTACATTCTTCCCCTCTTAAAATAATTTCATTCGTGAAATTATACCTAGGTCGAATATTTATAGGTATTGTTCCTTTATCCGAGCTTCACTGTCCCATGTTGCTTCTTCTGTGTTGTAGTGCCTTCATAGCACCTTCACTAATAGAACTGTCTTGTTCCTCATTTCTTTCATTTCATACGCTAGTATCCTTATTGGTTCTTCTTTATGTGTAGGGTCTGATTGAATCTCAACTTCTTTAACTGCTAGCATATGAGATGGGTTTGATTTGTACCTTCATAGCATCAACACATAGAAGACATCATGTATCTTTTGTAACTTTAGTGGTAAGGCCAACCTATAGGCAATTGGTCCTCTATGCTCTATTATCTCATATGGACTAATAAACCTAGGGCTTAGTTTGCCTTTCTTCCTAAATCTAATAACTTTATTCCATGGTGACACTTTGAGGAATACCTTATCACCAACTTTATATTCGATGTCCTTCTGCTTCAAATTAGCATAGAATTTCTGCTTGCTAGACGTAGCTTTTAATCTATCCTAGATGATATTGATTTTCTCTTTTGCATCTCTTATCAAGTCTAGTGCCATGATATTGTTCTCACTCAGGTCACTCTAACATAAAAGGAATTCTACACTAATGCTTCAAGGTGCCATGCGTAAACTTTATTGGTAACTATTATTGTATACAAATTCAACTAAAGAGAGGTATTGATCCTAATTATAGAGATTATGTATTTTTATCGGGGATAAGAGTGGTTAGTAGAGTTGCCACCTAGCTTCTACACCAGGACCTCTAATTTTTTATACTAGAAAGGTTCAGAATTTAGATCTTATTTATACCCTAATAATGTGCCTTTCATTTTATATTGTAACATTTATCAGTCCCTTTATCAAGCAATCATGCATTATATTTAAGCATCCATATCACCTTTACATGTATAAGAAGTAAATTATGGTATTTAAAGTATACAACAAGGTATATATTACATCCAAAAAGTGGGTTATTGATTAGTTGTGGTGTGACCTGACAATTACCCGTAATTCTATAAGAATTGACAGTAATTACCTAACTCCCATCTCTAAGAGATTGGTTTTTTTAAAATACATTTTTAATATGACTTTTGATTAGGAAAACTCAAATCCATTTTATTATGAAAACATAGATTAATTATGTAGAAAACCATATGATGTGAAGTTTTAGGCTTTTGCATGTAAAACAAGTTATTAACTAGCTATTACAAACCCAAAATAAGTAATGAAATAGAAATAGTACAAAACCAAAAGAAATAGTCTAAAGTATTGAATTGGTCTCATCTATACAGCGTTAAGTCCGTGTAGAACCTGTGTAGTTTGAGCCAATGTCCATGTAGACCAAGGCTTATAATGGTTATTTTGTCCGTCTAGACCTCCACTCTAGTGAGAAGGGTCACTTGCATACAACTCAAAGAAAGAGGTTAACAATACTAGATAAAGGATTCATAAAGATACATAAAGAAGATGAGTAATATGAATAATGTCAAAACTGGAAATCAAAGTCCATGTCCGCACAGGCTATGTTCCTCGTGAGAGGGAGTCTATGCAGGCTTCTAAGATAGAATACACAAGTACATCTATATGGATTATGTTCTTTGTGAGAGAGAGTTCGTGCGAATTAAACTATAATTTCAGTATATCAACCATATACATTTTACAGGAATGGGGTAATTATACAACATGATAACATTAGAGGATTATGTCAATATAGTAAATGGAATACATTAGAAGACGATAAGATAAATAATACACTGTTATTGAATATAAGTCTATATGGACTACAAATTATGCATATTCTAATAAAGTTAGTCCGTGTGGACTTCATCATGTTTACAAATAAGTCTATACAACTAAGACAAAGATAATAAATGAATATGATGTAATGGTAATTAATTGTACAGTATGAAACAACTTTAAATCATGACCTACTCCTATGATCAAAGTGGGAATTACATAAAATCACCTCACTTGTGAACAATCCTTGGAGCTCATAAGTCTATGAAAATAATATCAATATATATAGAAGAGGCCTTAGATATTACCTTGTGAATAAACTCTTTAAGCAATAGCACAAAGGTGTAGGAGTATAGAAAAAATTATTTTTAGGTGAGGCTAATAAGACTAGTAGAGTGATTCCTTTTTAGAGTCCTCTTTTAAACTCACATATGGGTTTATTAGCTACTGTGAATTTAATTCTTAGCTTCTTTCTTTCTTCATCCCTAGGAAGGGTATTTATAGGCTTAGGTTTAAGAGTTTCCCTTCTAAAAAAAGTAGAATCCTAATAGGTTAGGAATTATAGTCTAAATAGAAAGATCTCACTTTTGAAAGATTTTGCATCGACAAGTCCGTGCAGACTTATATGGCTTAGTCCATGTAGACTTAAGTGATATACTTTCTCGTTAGTTTATAGGCTTTGGGCTAGGTTTGAGTTAGTTCTATAGACATGGGCCTTGCTTGTCTATACCGACCATGAGCCTTGGGCTTGGTAGAGTTGATTGGGTTAGTACGGACCTAAGCAGAGTATATCCATATAGACCCTAAAATAAGTTCGTGTGGATTTACTTCCTAAGGGACTTGTGCCATTTCTTGAGAGCCTATCTTTGGTGATCATCATAGGCCAAAAAAAGGTGAATGGGTCCATACCACGGGTGTTTTGCACCCGCACGCCTATTGGAATCAATGTTTAGCTAGGCCTAAGCCCTCTACTTTCAATATAGATTCCTATTTTTTTCTTTTTTGCAATTTAGGTTGCACCACGACCTTTTTGGGTTGGGTCAAAGTCCAAATACATAAGAAAAGTCCTAGACCCAAAATCAAGGCACCTACACCAACTCCCTTTGAACCCGATTGCATAACTTTTCAACATATCTGCCAACACCTATAATAACATATCTCCATCATAAGCATTACAAATAGTCAGTTTCAAAGCAAATCAAGTACATAAGTTTCTTGAATGACTCGCTCCCGTTTATGGATAAAATGTTGTGCAAAAATTGAGTTGAGTGCCCAAGGCATTATGCAACTAACACACTCAATTTTTCATAAAGCTTTATACTTAATTGTTGTAATTTACATAGCATTAAAGCCATAGAAATATTATTCCTTAGGATACCTAACATAATACAATTTTCTCATTTTATAGGCCATTTGGCCAACTTATCCCTAAGATGAGATTTACATTAACTCTATTATTATTATGCTTAAATTACTTTATTTCAAGCAACACTTTTATTCACTAACATATGCAACAAGGTTGGCATTTTAAGTTTATATTCCATAATGCATTATGATTCATAATTAGCATGTATCATATTACTTTTCAT
>CANXYI010207871.1:0-13862 GCA_948208565.1 Hura crepitans
TAAATTTCTGACCTATTTGTTTATATATATATATATATATATATATATATATATATATATATATATTATCTTTGGATCAATGTAGGTGTAGACACTATGAAGGTCAAATAGGGCCACTGCATATACTCTATACTGGTGCAGCAATAGTTAAAATCCATGAGGGCCATTACACACTTATGCTGGTGCAGTAGCTAAAAAGGTTCATAATATGGGCCACTACAAACCACAATCTCGTTATCCATAGGATATTTGTTTTCCCTTAATATAGGTATAATAAAACAAGTTTAATGGATATTATTCACATGGTTACATTATTATATGGTTGAGACATGATTTTATATATGATGTATGACTAATGATGAGTTATGTACATGATTTATGTTTTGTTAGTGTATCAATACAAACTATGGCTGATATTCTATGTAATGTGGCATTATGAATGATTTGTATATGAACATTTTTATGTTGATAAAAAGGTATAAATGGACAAGTTAATTCGATTACACCCTAAGCTATTAATTAGCGCATCATTTGTTTTGCGATGCGTAGGTAAAGAGACCGTTTGAGCATAAGCCTTAGGACTTCAAGATTATCAAGAGAAGGTTATTTCTTTCGGTATAATTTTGGTTTTTGTATATAGAATTGTGTGATGTAGAGGTTTGAGCACTTATACGATGTATTATAGGGAAGATGGGCCTAAATTGTATATAATTGTAAATTTTTGGATTTTAAAGTTTTTATTCTATTTTAAAGTCTGTTTAAACTATTTTTATTGTTTGATATCTCTTTTTGAGGTTGAGATTAATGTTTGTGTTAATGCATGATATTGGAGTGATCAGAGGTTTATAAATGTTTTGGAATGGTTGAAAATGTTTATAGAAGTGTTATTTTGATATGTAAGTTACTATTAATTTTTGGGATAGTGTCCCAGTACAGCCGTTATGATACCAGATTTTTGACATAAGGATTCTCAAAAGTGAATTGTAACTATGTTTTGAAAAGTTCTTGATCATTCATATTTTCATAAGTTAAATATATACAAAAGATATTTTGAACACCTAGTTTATGTATAACGGTTAGTTGAGTTCGGATAACACGTTTATGTGTGTATTCCTTAGTTAAGTTCGATGACCAATCGACGATCGAACTGGGTAAGGGTTGTCACACAACATGCCTATAATGCTAAAGATTAGGTTCTTTAAAAAAAGGGGGCAAACTACCTAAATAAAATAGGGATTGCTTGCTTTAAACATCACCTAAAGGAAAACATCAACTTTTTAGGTTCAATTCATATATTTCCTTTAGATTCAACTCCACATTAATCCTACATTCCCTCAAATTCAACTTCACGTTAATCTAACATCATAACATGTCTCTTTCTTTGGATTTAACTTCATGTTAATCCAATATTATCACATATATATCCTTTACATTTGACTTTATGTTAATCCAACATTATCGCATCTTTCCTTTGGATTCTAATTCATGTTAATCTAACATTATCATATCTTTCCTTTGGATTCAACTCCATGTTAATCCAATATTCCCTCAAGTTTAACTTCACATCAATCCATCATCTTATTGTATGTACTTTAGATTTAGCCTCACAAGTTAATCCAACACTCAGCATATCAGGTCAAAATATGTCAGAATTACTTGAATACTTTGTTATGTGTTGTTTTGCTTTTGCATTTTCATACCACTTAAAAGTGGGGGCAACTATAAATGCCCTAATTTTAGGACCAGTGATGATAACTAAAGATAGGCCTATGCTATAAGACAAAAGGGCCCAAATCCATGTCTGCATGAACCAATAAATGACCAAGCTAATAAGCCTGTATTGACTATCATTGACCCAATCAAATCTAAAAGGCTTATGGGTTGCAGCCTAAATAAACCTATCGAAAGCTTATATCTGCACGGACTTGGTTTTCTCATAAGATTAAGTTCACATAGACATTTCAACAAAACATTTCTAGAATTCTAGTCTTCCTATCTAGACTCTAATTCTTAATCCTCATTGGATTCCTCCTCTTGATGGATGGGAGTACTGCACAGGAACACTATAAATACCCCTAATTAACCTATTAGGGTAATAACTAATTATTTAGACAAAACCCTTATTCTACGAGTATAAGGTATTCAAACTCCAAAGCAAGATTCAATCTACTAGTCCTTTAGCCAACACAAAATAATTCTTTGTTTCAAAACTCAATCTTTTGCCTTGCAACATGGTGCAACATCTAGGTAAGTTCTGAGGTCACTTTAATTGTACATTTTTCCCTATAGTTTTAAAGACCTCTAAGGATTAGTTGGTTATGTGAGGTGGTATTTTCTGACCCTCACACCAATTATAGGAGTGAGATGTTAACTTATCATGCATACACCTTTATCTTGCACATTTTTTGAACCATGAATATGTATTATGCCTAATGCTAGGAGTCTACACGGACAATACCCATAAGATACTTGAGTTTGCATGGATATATTTGTAATTTTATAACCATGTTGTTTACTTTGTATAGCCTACATAATAGTCATATGCTTTACCTTTAGTGTTCAGTTCTAATGAGTCACTCAATACTAAATAATGTATGTTTCACCTCTATTGATCACCATAGAATGTCATTAATATGTATTGATATTAAGCATGTCTTTTAATTAATTATAGTCATTTTATTCGTTATTATGCATGTAATATACATTCCAGAGTAAATGGCAAGTCCGTACAGACTCTCTTTCATGAAGAGTGAAGTCTATGTAGATGTCTATGATGAATGAATATGTTTTCACGTGGTTTATATGGACATGTGTTATGTTAAATTGTTTGTTTATATCTCTTCATGATTAATTATTCTAATCATCATTCTGTTCATAATAACTACTCTTGCATATTCCATATATATTTATATCCATATGTATACCTTTAACATGTATCATAATAACCCTATTTGGTCTTGTTATTAGGCCCCCACAGACCACTGTTTGTGTCACTAATCATTTTATTATGAGTTGTGTAAGATCGACCATTCATATTGGGTATAAGATTCAAATAGACCCATTTTTATCTTTATATAAAGTTTGCACAGACATATGACAAGGACCATAAGGAGTCCACATGGACTTACTGATATACAAATGAGACCAATTGTTTATTCTTATATTTATTTATTTAGTTTTGTACCTTTCATCTCTTTTGCTTATTTTTGGGTTGTGATAGTTAGTTTAATAACTTGTTTTACATGTAAAAAAACCTAACTTCACATCAAGATTTTTCTACCTAATTAATTGGTGTTTTCTTAAAAAAATGGTTTTTAGTTTACCTTAATAAAAAAACACATAAAAAATATGTTTTAACAAAGGCCAATCTTTTAGAGTTAAGAGTTAGGCAATTACTACTACTTTCTATAGAATTATAAGTAGTTGTCGAGTCAAATAATGATTAATAAATTGACCAATTCATAGATGTTCAATTAATATTTATGCTTTGTTGTACATTCTGAATAGTGCAACTTATTTTCTTTATGTGAAAAGGTGACATCTATGCTTTTAACTAAAATGCCTGCTTGCATGATATAAGATTGATAAATGTTAGAATATAAAGAAATGTGTATTATTGGGGCATAAATAAGGTCTAATTTTGAAGAAAGCTGTATTACTGAGCTAAAATAACATCGTATTCTTTGAGAATGGTAATGATAAGGCCAAAAAGTTAGTATTATGCAAGGGTAGACTTTAGATATCAATTTCAATTTTTATTGCAACCATATCTAAGAAAAAGAAGTTGTTAGGCAAGAAATCTATAATAACCATTTAAGTAAAAAGAACCAACCTATTAGAGGGAAAATCCAAAGGGAAAATGTCAAAATTTACTCTTGAACTTTGCCAAATAGATAGAATTTGCCCTTAAAATATTTTTTGGTTAGAAGATGCCATTATGATAAATTGAAAGGTTAGAAAAAGCCCTTGCACTTTTCAAAATAGTTAACTTTTGCCCTTAAAGTTTTGAAGTGGATAGATTTTAATGAGAGTCTATAGCACCCATTACTTGGTCTATACACTGAACCCGAGTAGGGAGCGTCACTGCATACCAATATCCGATTTTCACTACCCATAAAACTCGTAAAATTTAAAACTTTTATTTAATAAACAATTCATTAACTTATGGAGTTATAAAAACATTAAAAATCATTTAGCACACATATCAATGTAAGCATAAGGGTCATCGTGTTGAAAATTCGACAGCATAACGGCTGTATCGGGACATTTTTCCAAATTTTTACCTGCTTAAAAACACTTTTATAAAAGCATACAACACTTCTCCATCTCATATGGGTCCTCTTAGCCTTTCTAACTCCTAAAAAACATAAAGCCTTAGGCTCAACCAAATCAACTTTCTCATATGCAATATCACAATTTATCACATAAACATGTAAGAAGCAAAAAAACACAGTCAATAGTTAAAATATTTGAGTACAACCTGCAAAATGCATATTAGACCTAATCTCTCCAGGATCACAAGAGCACACTAACGATTGCATAATACATTTACATCATTACACTTTTATAAAAAGTACAAAAATACTTATGCAGGGGTTATCTTTATCTTTCTTGATATGCAAAAGCTTTGGTTCTAATATGTTGCTCTGTTACTTATACATCACAAATAGGCAATGCACTAAGCTTTCGCTTAGTGGTGTAATCACTTTAACTAGATATAGTAATTTTAAGCATAAATTTATGCAATTGTGTCAAGTGAGTCATTTTAATACCATACACATGCACACATTATGATAACAACATAATTATGCAAATTTGAGCATTTATTTGCCTTTAATAACCTGAAAACTACCTCATGTCCATAATCACAGCATAACCACTTTCAACATGAATTAACTCAATTACATGCATAATTGATTCATATCTTGGTCACAACATACACATGCTTCATTTTACATGGTAACGAGCATACAAAAAATGCATTATGATCAATTACCATACAAACACGTCATTTTTCTCATAATCGGGTCCCACCCTATATGCATCAAGCCATCAAAATTACGAGCATAACATATTTATTGTCATATCACACATAAACGTATTCTAATGGCTATTTTAAATCTTAGTAAGGCCTAAACATCATGCTGAGCAATATGTGTTAACTAAAACATAACATTGCCAAATATAGGTTCATACAAGCTCAAAACACCGATTAGGCATATTGCCTAGGTGTAAAAGCTAGAAAACTTAACCCGACTCATAAACACGCATTTATCATTTCTTTCATCATTAACATGTATTATAACATCTCATGCCTCATGGTTGTGCATAACTATCACATTCCACTTAATATGTCATTTTAGACACATTTTCAGTATATAGCGACATGCATGCATTATATGCCCATATACGCATCAATAAACCATACGACATGAAAATTGGCATTAGCTAAAACCAAGCATGCACACACACTTTATTCATCATAAATGCACATTCGAAATGGCATCTTGGCACAAAACACAATATCCAAGCCATTTACGTACATAACATCATATAACGGCATCATAGGGTCATATAACCACATAAGCGAACAAAAGCATCATTTTAGAACCATTCATCCCTTATACCCCCACCATGCATTGCATTTTATGTCACGTAATAACAAAATTTAATGTTATACACATAAATACACCTTAGTCACATACCACCTCACTATATGTCTAAAATTCACATAATGCAATTTATCCCTTAATTACTTCTTAAATGTACATTAAACTTGTATAACATGTTCTAGCCACCTTATTATATATATGCAACATAAATAATCATATTTATATCAAGCATATCATTTATTAGGCATTTATGCAATTTATAGCATTTATGACTATTATATGACTATATGGTATATTGATTTTCATGTATTTATTCTTTAATTAAGGTGATTACACATTCTAAAATGATTCCCACGAGATGCTCGAAGCTGGCCTAAGCCTTCTCCTTGCCTCGGGGGGCTCGGGTCGACACCTCGCCTATGAATTCAAAAGGGTACAAACTTTAATAAATAATATAAAATAATTCACATGTTAAAAAATATTCCAAGCTTAGATATACACTTTACGACACCCTAGGAACCCATAAAAAATAAAATTTGCGAAAAAGAAAAACTTGAGAGAGAGAAGGTTACTATTCACCTCAAAATTCTTCTTGGTTTTTCTCTTGAAATACTCGGCCGTTCCCAATGATTTTGGTGTCCACAGACTCATCTCGGGATGCTCATCATTTTAGGTATAAGCTTATGGATTAGGTCGCTCTATAGAGGAAGAAATCAAAGAGAGACAGGAAAGAGGGAGTGGACGGCTTTTTGGAGGAGTAAGGGATGTGTGTGGTGTTTATGGTATGAATGAGAGGAAAATAAATTTTTCCCTATGTATACTTTTTCCACAATTAATTTTTCTTTCATTCAAAAAATTATTATAATCGATAGGAATATCGGTTTTCCCCATATTTCTATCCCTAAAATTCCATAAATCCATGTCCTAAATCCTCTCAAAATCTTGAGCCCAAACTATGACAATAACCCATAAAATTAATACGTTTTATGTCCTGAAAATTCTATTAAAAATATATCCCGATGTCAGAAAATTCTAATTCTAAAGCCATTGGACTATTCGGAATATTTGAGTATCAGGTTATAATATTTTATATTATTTTGAGCAACTTTTTATTTTATTTATGATTTAGCTTTGTCTGTGGCACTATTCACATGACACTGACGTAAAATTCTATTTAGTATTTTTAACCATCCAAATGACTTTGGATTGGCTTTAAACTTTACCTAAAATTCTCTCATAATTATTACTACCTGTAAAAACATTTAGTGCGACTCGAGTTTCGGGAAGCACTATTCACCCCGAGAAATGCTATTGATGAGAGTCGGGATTTTTGAGTCATTACATATACCACTAAGTGTAGCACCCACTACCTAAATAGAATCATGCTTGTTCCTAGTCATCGGTAATCCAATAACAAAATCCATAGTGACTCAAACCCATTTCCTTTTTGGAATTGCTATGGGATGTAGCAAACCAGAAGGAACCTGATGCTCAGCCTTCACTTGCTGACAAGTGAGGCATCTTGTTGTATAATCATCTATGTCTCTCTTTATGTCTAGCCACCAATATATCATCTTTAAATCCTAGTACATCTTAGTACTGCTAGGATGCATAGCATATGGTGCATTGTGCATTTCTTTCAGAATCTGCTATCTCAAATCTTCCTTCTCTGGCACACAAAGTCGGTTATGATAATACAAATAACCTTCTTCCTTAATCACAAACTCAGTAGACTTCTATGATCATCTTTCTGTGATTCCTTCACTGTCTAAATCAAACTTAGCTTAACTTGCATCTCAACTAACAAACCACCGTCATCTTGCAACTTCAAGCTAACATGCATCACCTTCAAAGCTGACGTAAGCTTTTTACTCAAGGTATCTATAACTTTATTAGCTTTCCCAGGATGGTAATCAATAAGATAATCATAATCCTTAATCAATTCCATCCATCTTTTTTACCTCAAGTTTAACTCTTTCTGTGTCAACAGATACTTCAGACTCTTGTGATCAGTGGAGACATAGCATTTTTCCCCATAAAGATAATGCCTCCATATCTTTAAAGCAAACACAATAGTTGTGAGCTCTAAATCATGTGTCGGATAGTTTTTCTCATGAGGTTTTAATTATCGTAAGGCATAAGCAACACTTTGCCATCCTTCATGAGTACATATCCCAACCCATTCAGTGAGGCATCACTGTGTATGGTGAACTCTTTTCCTAACTTTGGCTAAACTAAAATTAGAGCCTTTATCAATAAACTCTTGAGTTTATCAAAACTCTCTAGACATCTGCTATCCCATTCAAACTTCACATCCTTCTTAGAAGATGTGTCATAGGGCCTGCTATCAAGGAAAAACCCTTGAAAAACCTTTTATAATATCCAACCAAACCCAAGAAACTCCTGATTTTAGTCGTATTCCTAAGTGGCTTCCACTTCATCACAGCTTGAATCTTACTAGGATCCACCCTTATGCCTTCTGCCAATGCTATATACCCCAAAAAATGATACTTCCTCTAGCCAAAACTCACACTTGCTAAGCTTAGCATAGAGTTTCTCATCTTTCAAGATCTGTAAAACTATCTGTAGATGCTTTTCATGCTCTTCTCGGTTCTTAGAATACACAAGAATGTCATCTATGAAGACTACCATAAACTGATCTAGAAATAGCCTAAAAATCCAGTTCATAAGATCCATGAATGTCGCTAGTGCATTAGTCAACCCAAAAGGCATTACTAGGAACTCATAGTGCCTATATCTAGTCCTGAAAGATATCTTATGTATATCGGCCTCTTTCACCCTCAACTGATAATACCCAGATCTAAGATTAATCTTAAAAAAGACACCTGCCCCTCTAAGCTGATAAAAAAGATCATCGATCCATGATAATAGATACTTGTTCTTGATAGTGACTTTGTTTAATTGCCTATAATCCACATAAAGTCTCAAGGAATCATCCTTCTTCTTGACAAACAAAATCAGTGCTCCCCATGGTGAAACACTCAGCCTAACAAATCCTTTGTCAAGAAGCTCTTATAAATGTATCTTCAACTTTTTTAGCTCTGTAAGAGCTATCTTATATGAAGCTATGGAAACTGGCGCTATGTTTGGCATCACTTCAATGCCAAACTCTAACTCCCATTCTAATGGCAAACCAAGTAACTCATCTAAGAAAACATCCTCAAACTTAGCCATAATAGGAATCTGACTTGCTTCTGATACTTCCCTTTTGGTGTCAACCACATATGCAAGATAAGCTTGACAACCCTTTTGTATCATCCTTCTAGCCATAACTATTGATACTATATTAGCCATGTAATTCGATCTTTCACCCTTCACCATCACTTTTGATCTGTCACAAGCTTGTAACGTGATCCTTTTCTTCTTATAATCCACTATGGCATGATATTTGGACAACCAGTCCATGCCCAAAATAAGATCGAACTCGTTGAATGGCAATTTAATGAGATCTGCATAAAAAACATGTCCTTGTACTAATGAAGGATAGTCTTTGAACACTTTATTCATAATGATGTGCTATCCAATCGGATTGCTAACCATCATATCAAAACTAAGGTCATCTAACACTAAACCCTAATTTATAACCCATGTTGTGCAGATATAAGAATGTGTGGACCCTGGGTCTATCAATACTAAAGTAGGTAAATCAAAGATATCGAATGTACTCACTATAACATTTATGGCATCTGCCTCATCTCTAGCTCGAATGGCATACTGCCTGGTTAGAGCTTTACTCTTTAACTTATCCTTCTGACTTGCCCCAACTCTACTCTCGGCATCTCTCTTATCCTATTTCTATGAAGAGTCATACAATATCACTAGGCAATCTCTTTAAAAATGGTCTTTGGAGCCACAACCTAGCATACTCCTGTCGTGGTCTTCCAGTAAACACTAAGATGTTTTTTGTGACAAGTTTAAAAATCTAGTATTGGAACGTTACCAGTAGTAGATCTAGAAGCACTTGAGATATGAGTCTATGCTCTAGAACCCTGTCCTGATCTATGGGATCGATTTGACTTCATGTCCTGGTGATGCCTAGACTGACCCCCTTTCTGTCTCTTATCAACTGTATGACCAGAACTGCCATGTCCTTGGCCAAAAGACCTCTTCTTGAAGCTATCTCTCTTCTACTTCAGTTGATTCACCATCTTAGTGGTATGACAAGCTGCTATTAAAATTGAAAAGTCCCTGATCTACATTAGAGCAACATGTTGCATCACATCTAGATTTAGCTCTTTCTTAAACTTCTTGCAGTGGTCTGTAGCCACCACTACCTTAGCATATATGCTCAAGTGAGCAAACTCCCATTCATACTCAGATATGGTCTTGTGCTTCTACCTTAGATCCATAAACTCTTGATACTTTCAATCCAGGTAATGCTCTATTATATACTTCTTCTTGAATTCCTTAAGAAAGAACTCCTAAGATAGATCATTAGCTGCCATGTGCTCTGTAATGGCCTCCTACCACTTCAAACCTTCCTCTGATAACATAGAAGTAATACATGTAGTATACTCCTCCTGAGGACACTTCAACTGCTATATAATCTTGAGCATCTGATCTAACCAGTACTCAACTCTACTTGACTCATCCAGCTCTTCACCCTTGAAGAACCTAACCCCATTCTTTAGTAATCTCTCCATGCAAGTCTTCTAGAAACCTTACTGCTCTTGAGGTACTGGAGGTGGAGCTGCGTATACCATAGCAACTGCAATTGTAGCAGCTGTTGTAGCTACAATAGCCACTATCGCCTACCTGATTGACTCTAACATAATCTCCAGCCAAGCTGACTAACCCTACTATCCAGGTGTAGCATGTCACATATCATTGGAGGTTATACGCTCTGGTTGTGCCCCTTCTTGTGCAACAGTCATAGGAGCATGACTCTACTTCTTCATTTCGAGTCATACTACAGCTCATCTCCATGTCTGTAGATAATAGGAGCAAATTATAAGCCTCATATGTAATAGTATTATGATATAAATATACTATTGTGCTATTGTGTAACCCAAAGGTTTAGAGGAAAGCCTAAATCGGAGCTCTGATACCATTAGGTGTAGCAATCACTACCCATTCCGTACACCAAACCTGAGTAGGAAGTGCCACTGCATACTGATATCCGATTTTTGCTACCCATAAATCTCGTAAAATTTAAAACTTTTATTTAATAAATAATTCATTAACTTATAAAGTTGTAAAAACATTAAAAATCATTTGGCATGCATAATGAGGTAAGCATTGAGGTTATCGTGTCGAAAATCAGGCAGTATAACGACTACACTAGGACACTTTCGCAAATTTTTACCTACTTAAAAACACTTTTATAAAAGCATACAATACTTTTCCATCTTATATAGGTCCTCCTAACCCTCCAAACTCCTAAAAAACATAGAGCCTCAAGCTCAATTCAATTAGCATTCTCACATACAATATCACAATTTATCACACAAACATGCAAGAAACAGAAAAACACAGTTAATAGTTAAAATATTTGAGTACAAAAAAATCCCACTGCAAAATGCAAATTAGACCCAATCCCACTGGGATCACAAGAGCACACTAACTATTACACAATACATTTGCATCATTACACTTTTACAAAAAGTACAAAAATACCCACACAGAGGTTATCTTCGTCTCTCCTGATATGCAGAAGCATTGGCTCTAATCTGTTGCTCTGTTACCTATGCATCGCAAATAGGTAATGTGTTAAGCTTTCATTTAGTGGTGTAATCACTTTAAGTAGATATAGTAATTTTAAGCATACATATATGCAACATGTGTCAAGTGAGTCATTTCAATACCATACATATGCACACATTATGATAACAATATAATTATGCAAAATTGAGTACTTACTTGCCTTTAATAACCTAAAAACTACCTTATGTCCTTAATCATAGCATAACCACTGTCAACATGAATTAACTCAATTACACATATAATTGATTCATATCTTGGTCATAATATACATATGCTTCATTTTACATGGTAACGAGTATACAAAAAATGCATTATGATCAATTACCACACAAACGCACCATTTCTCGGATATTAAGGTCCCAAAACCCTATATGCATCAAGCCATCAAAATTATGAGTATAAAACTCCAAGGTATAGCACATACATCATATAAAAGGATTTAACCTGACATTATACCAAAAATATATATATCATGTATAATGTATCATTTAAAAGGCACGCATCATTATTTTACGCTTATTTATGCCATAACAACAACAATCCTTTTTATTATAATTATTTGTTTAATTTATGCCCATACTAAAAAGACAACTATCCAAGGCTAGATAGCAGATAATGGGCTACCCTAAGGTGCTTAAACAATGTACCTGAAGGCACTGGTATCAATAGATACAAAATGCATCAACTCGAAGGTTCACACATATGTAGTACTATACAGTGGCTCGAAAGCCCGGTGCCCGTCAACACAAATACGCATCATGACCCGAAGGCCTACTACTTGAAGGTAAACATTACAGCTGCTAATCCTAGTTAACCAGTCAACCTATCTATACTAGGTTGTCTAACTATATAGGCATATTAAACTGGTTGATTATTTCATTTTTAGCCATGTTTAAAGCATAACATATTTATTTTCATATCATGTATACATGCACTCTAATGGTCATTTCACATCTTAGCGAGGCCTAAACATCATGCTAAGCAATATGTGTTAACTAAAATATAAAATTGCCAAATATAGGTTCATACGAGCTTAAAACACCGATTAGGCACATCGCCTAGGTGTAAAAGCTAGAAAACTCAACCGAACTCATAAACACGCATTTATCATTTCTTATGCCTCATAGGTATGTATATCTATCACATTCCACTTAACATATCATTTTACACACATTTTTGGTATATAGCGACATACATGTATTATATGCCCACATACGAGTCAATAAACCGTATGACATGCAAATTGGCATTCGGCCAACACTAAGCATGCACACACACTTTATTCATCATAAATGCACATTTAAAATGGCATCTTGGCATAAAACATGATATCCGAGCCATTTACATACATAACACCTATAACAACGTCATAGGGTCATATAACCACATAAGTGAACAAAACATCATTCTAGGACCGTTTGACCTTTATACCCCCACCACGTATTGCATTTTATGTCGTGTAATAACAAAATTTAATGTTATACACATAAATACACCTTAGTCACATACCATCTCCCTATATGTCTAAAATTCACATAATGCAATTTATCCCTTAATTACTTTATAAATGTACATCACACTTATATAACATGTTCTAACCACCTTATTTCATATATGCAACATAAATAATCATATTTATATCAAGCATATCATTTATTAGACATTTATGCAATTTATAGCATTTATGACTATTATGTGACTATATGGCATATTGATTTTCATGTATTTATTCTCTAATTAAGGTGATTACACATACCAAAATGAGTCACACAGGATGCCTAAAGTTGACCTAAGCCTTCTCTTTGCCCTGAAAGGCTCGGGTTGATGTCTCGCCTATGAATTCAAAAGGGTATGAACTTTAATAAATAATATAAAATAATTCGCATGTCAAAAAAATATTTTGAGCTTAGATATACACTCTACAACACTCTAGAAACCTATGAAAAATAAAATTTGTGGAAAAAAAATTCGAAAGAGAGAAAATTACTATTTACCTCAGAATTCTTCTCAATTTTTCTCTTGAAAATACTCTGTCATTCTCAATGATTTTGGTGTCCATAGACTCATCCTGGGCTACTTGTCATTTTGGGTATAAGCTCACGAAATGGGTCCCTCCATGGAGGAAGAAATCAAAGGGAGATGGGAGAGAGGGAGTGGATGGCTTTTTGGAGGATTGAGGGGTGTGTGTGATGTTTATGGTATGAATAGGAGGAAAATAAATTTTTCCCTATTTATACTTTTTCCACAATTAATTTTTCCTTCATTTGAAAAATTATTATAACTGATAGGAATATCGGTTTTCACCTATTTTTGTCCCCAAAATTCCATAAATTCAATTCCTAAATCCTCTCAAAATCTTAAGCCTAAACTATGACAATAATCCGTAAAATTAATACATTTTATGTCCCAATAATTCTGTAAAAAATACTTCCCGATCTCAAAAAATTTTGATTCCAAAGCCAATGGACTATTCGGAATATTTGAGTATCAAGTTGTAACATTTTCAGATTATTTTGAGCAACTTTT
>CANXYI010207957.1:0-11883 GCA_948208565.1 Hura crepitans
AGTTGAATTGGATTTAATACTTTATTAAAGTAGAAAAATCATATTAGATATTAATGTACATCAAGTATTTATTTAAATGTCAAGACTAGTATATATTAATATAAAAATTGGTATAACAGTTTGTTATATCATGTTATACCAATTTTCAAAATCTTATGTAGAACGGTATAACAGACTGTTATACCTTGGTATAATAGAGTATAATAACCTGTTATACCAATTTTCATGTTACTATATACCAGTCTTTATTACATTAATATTTAATACGATTTTTCTACCGTAATAAAGTATTAAATTCAATTCAACTCACATAAAAATTAAAAAATTAATCAAAAGATAATCTAATTAACCGAATCACCTATTTTCCAACTAATTAACATTATGTTGCAAAAGAATTTTCTTGGATATAATAAAGTTTATAATCTAAATTTTGATTTTTTCAATTATAATTTAATGAAAGAGATTTGGTTAATTGTGCTTTAAAAACCTAGATAAGAACATAAACAATAATTTATTAATTGATAGTTTTAAAAAAATATAGTAAAAGAACAAAATAAAAGAAAAAATAATTGAAATAAAATAAAAGAGAGGTTTTTAGAGGAGAATGGATGTGAAGGAAATGCAAAGGAAGTGAAGGGAATGGAAGAGAATGAATTTGGTGTATTTTTTATAATGAAATGGATTTTAGTGTATTATTGAAATCTAATTCTCTAATTGGTGTATAGATGTATAAACCCCTAAATTATTTTGAAGCAATGGCATTGGAAGTAATATTCTTCTCTTAATTTATATGGTGCTTACTAGCTTATAGATTGTAGTGCATTGTTCACAAAATTAACATTTTTCAGGACTGAGCGCATGAAGGTGGGCAGCTGCTTTATTATTTCATAGAAAATGACTAGTATCAAGCTGGTCGTCAACCTACGGCAACCCTCCTCCTTTATTTGGGCTTGGCTTGGGACTCGCTATGCAAACATTCGCTCACATAGATGGAGTTTTTATTTACTTCTATTCATCATCCCAAGGTTTTATTTTTCTTGATTTTTAGAGAATGATTAGGAATTCTTTTTGCCATAGTAAAATGCCTGAGGAAAATCTCTGAGTTTAAATATCCATTGGCGTGTAGAATAAAGAGGATGCAACACATTACCTGCTCGGGGCTGATATAGAGCTTGGGGCCCATCAAGCTGAACTGAAGAGATTGGCAAACAGGTTCCTTTCTTTGAAGGTTATTTTGTTCTGGAGCCCAGACTCGAGCAATTTGGAAGTCCAAAAAGTATTGAAGATCCTCTATGGGAGGCTTATCTGGTCAAAATAAGTGATAATTCAATTATCCATATAAATTAAGAACTACAGTAACTTGATTGAGAATGCATCTGCAAAATTGCAGATAATAAACCAGCTTCATTTGGCCAATGCACAGCTAGTTATTATTTGACGTTTTGCATACGTTTTCACTGATCCTTGACCGGAACATCATTATACAATTGGATCGAAGTCAGAAATCAGAAGAAGATTCAGAGAAAGTGTGATTGACAAGAACTTACACTCCAAGTACAAGTCAATTGCTCGGGACAAATGCTTTATTCCAGGCACTCCTTCAAGCAGAGAGACTATAGGTGTAAATGTCATGTTAATCACATCAGGTGCCAACTGTACAGTCTCTGCCCACTTGGCATGACTCTGCTCAAGATCATCACCTCCTCTCCTTCTAAAGATGACTGTTACATCCTACAACAGATTTTGATATTTACAGATTTCTCACCAGAGAACAAAAGATATTGGTAGATTGAGGAAACAAATAAAACAGATGGCAAAATACAGCAAGATCAAATTCTTTTAAGCAAAAATGAACCAAAGAATGCTCTTAACAAAATGGCCCAAGGGAAAATAATTTTTTAGAATAAGTTATACTATTTGAACGAAGACAAATTATGCGAGCAATGCCATGAAAATAACCTTGTCCTTGTATTTTAAGGGGCCAGAACTTGACTGAGCTTTTGAATCCTGAAACCTTTGATTAGCAATGTCACTCACATAGTCCTCAATTTCTGACATTATCAAAGAAGATGACTGGTGCTGCCTGATATAAACTACATCTCTTCCACCAATTGTTACAGAAGTGACAATATGGGTACCGTAGCTTTCAATAAAACTGACATTAAAAGGGAAAAAAATAAAAATAAATAAATAAATAAAAAAAGATCAGCTTCTAATCAGAAAGCTGATGCAGTTAAACTCTTTAACCGTGGTCAGACAGGTCTCTTGAAAAGCACATGCACACAGGTTATGAGCACCACTCTTCACTAGGATCAAGAACTTGGTAATTAATTGATCACAACAAAGAAGAGAACATGAAAACTTGCTTGTTAATATTTCTTCTATTTAACACATTGGAATTTCCACTTTTACTCTCCAAATAAAAGAAATACGAAAAAATATTAATGATAGTCGTAAAATAAAATAATGATATTAAGTGCCCTTTTGATTCAGCTTCTGAAAGAGGCAATCAGTGGTTACGTACATGATCACGAACAGAACTGCATTTGGTAAAAACTAGATGCAATACCAGTTAAAAATTCCAACAGCTATCTTTTAATTATTGTAATGAAAATTAACTTTTCACGAAAACTGGTAAAACCAACTGTTCGCATTCAAACGTAACTTTTTATTATCATCTTAATAATAATACATAGTTTTCAACTGTTGAATTTCAAAATGTTTAACAATTACTAATGAATCTTAACACTAAACAAGACCTAATTCACAACCATGGATTGTAGAATTTGTGATGCAACAGCAATAGTACATTTACCTTGCCAAAGATGAAGGATCCCAGGAGTAAGGAACAGCACCCTTGATTTCCTCACACAAAACCAAATTCAATTTTGCCAATTGAACCTTAAATAGGGAAATAAAATGTCCAACCATTGCAAGGGATTTTGTCCCTGCTGCATCAACTTGCCAAGAACCAGTGAAATTGAACATGCTATTAAAGCTTCCTAGTGGAACAGGTGCAGATATGCCTGTTTTCTCATTGAATATTCCTGCCATCTGAAACTTCAAGCCATAAGTCTCCACTAAAACCGACAGTGTATGCTAATTTAACTACGAGAAACAGAAAGGTAGGATTCCTCGCAAGAGAGGGACATAAATAGTCCTCAGAATTAATAGAAAACTTTTTCTAGCTATATCCAGAAATGATCCACTTCTTCAATTGAATTAAAATGCTAACTTCAAGCCTACATGAATAAATCAGATACATCCAAACATTTTTTCAATTCTTTCTCTCTAAATATGCACCTTTTCCCTTCTATCTTAAAAAAATATATATATTAAAAAAAAGAATCACAGCAGTTATACATGAAATCAACACTAAAAATTCCTATTTTTTTCCATCTCGTCTTCATATCACTGACGTAGTTTTTCGTTTTCAAATCTTTCACATTTAGAATCAAAAGTGTGATGGCAATCTGCTAAATATATTAAAACGAAAGTCCAAGTCCAAGCGGCATGAATTATGAAGCCACCAAAGTGATGCATGGCCTAATTATGTGCTTAGATATTGAACAATTACATCACTCTACCGTCATTTTTAAAAAAAGCCAAGACATCAATGCAATTCGAAAGATAAGCATAGGTCACTCATATTATAAACTATGAAATGGTTGCTATTGCTTCTCACACTGTGAAAGCAACCTATATAAGCAATGAAATGCTGCTAAGGAAATATCAATAGCCACTTTTGGTACCTCTACAGCAGGGTTTATGAAGTTAAAACCCAGCTATAATTCAAATGTATGCAAAGTTACAAATTTGCATGAAATGGCCACTTGAAGGGGTTTAATCCCATGTATACACTTTAGCCATCCAAAAATTTTTTTACTATAGCAGGATTTTCCATATAGAAGCATGCACCTTATTAATGCTTAGCAAGCACAAGCATGATATTACCTATATTCTAGCTCTTTCACTTATAGACCAAATTTAGCCAAAAGAGGTTTTCAAATGCTTTTACACTAATTTCTGCATAGTGCCAATAGTAGCTAATCTTGAACCAAAAATCCTTTGACACTTAAACTAAACTATTTCTCGCTTCTAGATTAAAATTCTCGTGGGAAGGAATTCTGATTTCAATCCTAGAACTACAGCAATTGAAACAAACTCATAATAGTGTGAACAATATTGACAAGGACATAACTTTGTCATTCTCCTTAAGGCGTTGAATCAATATAAGTGAAAAAATAAATAAATAAAATAGATTGAGGCTCAAGCACCAATTTCTAGAATACTAATAAAAAATTTAGTTTGCCAAAAGTATTTTGCTTAGAAGAAAAGAGTCATTAGGAATGCCCTCACCCACAATTTTTCGGCTATAATCCAAGTGAAATTACAATTGATAATAAAAGCCAATAACGACTAATATTGATTCTCTGCTATAAAATGGACTTACAAGTGGAAAGTAATGATGTCAACACAAAGTGAAAATATGTGCATAATAACACTGTAAAAGGACCTAACCTCCAACTTACCTTTCCTAACCAATAAACCTTGAATTGGCACAATCCCCATCTAGTTTCCTTGACCAAAAAACCCTGAATTGGTTTTAGTCCCCCGAATAACCTTTGCTAATTTGGACCTTTGGTCTCAATAAAAGCCTCCATCACTAAACCAAACTACCTTAGGCTAGATGGTCTCATGTAATACACATATCTACTGCTACAAAACCTATTCATTCTTGTTTCATCGTTGATCGAAAAACTATTCATTTAAGAAAAAGTTCTAAAGTTTAGCTAAAGGACTTTTTTAACGAATGTAGCCAACCAGTGAAAGAGTTCCAGTGTATATTAATTGTAGCTTACACAGAGCGAGCAGTTATTGTTTTCACAAAATCAGTTGACCTTTCAAAAATCAAATATGTCTTTAAAAAATCCTATAACATAGAGATTTGATAGAACTTATAGAAGGACCTTCCTCGCTGAAAAGGTGAGCATTGAATATTCACTATTCTAGGCAGTTAATCCATAGGTATATGCCAAACATCATGTGCTCATATCTCTATTTCTTAAGAGATCCACTACAGGAAGGATATGAAGGCAAGCAGTTAGAACTAGTAAAGTGGAATACATGAAAAATCAAAAAGGTTGCTCAATCATGCTGTGGAATAGACTATGAACTATCCAAGCTATGTGTTCTCAATATTTTGTCAACAATCATCAGTAGTGTAATATATGCTTACATTCCAATGGCAACACCTATGTAGAGTAAAAAATTTATCTGAAAATATGCTATTGTTCTGGTTAGCGACATGGAACATTATACGAATGCTACTATTGGCATCACTATAAGTACTACTTTAATTACCAAATAAAATCCGTTATGCAAATATAGGCATACTAAAACGAAAAGTTTACAATTTTTTAGGTATATGAACTCAACACTTAAGCAGTTAGTTTTCCAATAACCCAACTCTCAAATTCAGAACTCTTTAATAAAATGAAGTCAAAAGTTCCCTCCTATTAAAACTATGAAACCCTCAGTTTTCACCACCACGCACCAAATTGAAGGGAAAGAATATCAATGAGTGAATAAACCAAAGTTCAAACGGCACTATTAACGTATTGATTCCTGGCTGCCACTCATCAGTTACACTGAAAATTGCTCCTAGCAAAAAAAAAATTGAACAGCATAGTGCTGCAGTTTTACAAAACCCCCACAATCAACAAAAGCCAATCCATTAAAATTGATATTGACATGCAAGACCAACCAAACATTGAGATAAACAATTAACGAAAAAGGATCCACACAAGCACATTTTAACATACCCAGAGCATAATTGTATTTGCAACCAACAAATAATGCAGAGAAACAGAAACAAATGCCAAAAGAAACCCTGTACACAATTAATAAAAAAAAAAGGAACAAAGAATGATAGAATGCCCAGATAATGATTAAAAAATACACCTCATGAAAGCTGCAAACGGGGATTATTTCAATATTCCTGGGGCCTTTAGAACAGTCAATATCCACAGAAACATCAGGCACCATAACCCCATCAGAGACAACTAGATCCCTAGTATGTTCTTCATCAATATGCACCAATCTAGACCCAGGAGTTCCTTTGCAATACAAAAGCCTAATATCCGATGTAACATCAAACCCACGACCCAGAGCTTGGATTGAGTTTGAAAGTGTAGATGTCAAAGCATCTGAGCTGAAGCTCATCTTCCTCTCCTTCCCCTCCTCTTTAATCTAACATAAATGAAACTGGGTTGCGATTGGTTTTCTAGTATCTCATTTATTTGATTTACTGCTTGGAATTAAAAGAATAAATGAAGAAGCGAACTTTCCTACTTTCTTTCTCTTTCTGTATTTGTTTCTTGATTTGGGTAACAATGGCTTTGAGTCTGAACAGCTACGGTGGGGTAGTTTTGGACTTTGGAGTTGGTGAAGATTGTTCTTGTTTTTTATTTTGCTGTTACTGTTGTTGTTGTTCTCGTTCTTACGTTTGACTTATAATGTCCAAAAACGCGTATATGTAATGTTGTGCACCGAAAACAGAGGATTCTGAGTTGACCAGTCTTCTTAAGATTCCTTTCTCACTAACTCAACTTATCAAAAATAGAAAATTGTTTATCTGAATTTTACAAAAATTAAATTTAACATTTGAATTATAAATTTAAAGTACGTCTGTTACGAAATATTTATTAAAAAAACGTATTTGTTAGGTGTCAAAGTAAAATACATTAGCAGTCTCTCTTTCGATTCCCATCAAATGGAAATTCTCTACTAAATTAAGTTGCCATTCACTAGTATAATAATATCAAATACATTCTTAGACGGTAAACGGCTCAAGTAAATTGAATCATAAATAAATTAAAAAATTACGGACGATAAGTGGATTAGATCATAATTAAATGAATTATTGTTCAATATGATATAAATGAGTCATGATCTAAATAAATCAAGTCATGTGACATTAATTTTTAAAAAATCTATTAAAAACAAAAAAATTGCATGTATAACAACTCATATTATATAAAAAAAAATAAAATCACAAATAAAATAAACATATCATAAGTTAATTGATCCAAATAAATCACACACTGAGTCAAATTAGATCAGATCAATTGAATTTAGATCAATTTTTTTAAATTAAACGGATTAAATTTATAGATCAGATCAATTTTTACCACTTCTATAAATATGTATATTAAATCTATAATTAAAATAAGCTTTCATGTATTATATTATTTTCTTTTCAATAAAAAACTTATGAATAATAAAAAATAGTAAAATGATTTTCTTTTATACAAATTCTTTGACTTTTGGATTGCCTTCCTTCCATCCAATGGTAAAATTCCATTCTGGTGGTCATGAAAATTCCCATCTTTTTAATGTTCTCCTTTTGCATTCCAACTTATCTCTTTTCCGTTGAATTTGTTGTTTATGCCTTTTGAAAGTTTTTTTTTTTTTGAATTATGAAATGGGCCAAAATTATTTTTATTTAAATTATTATTATTATTATTATTAGTTAGATGTGCGAGTGCTAATTCGGTACTCTTGTATTTTGATATGTACGAATGCACACTGTTAAATTAAACGTAAATATATTATATGTTTTGATCAAACAGTTCATATTTTGTACATATTAAAATATCGAATCATAGCTCTAGATATGCATCTACTGTGCATGATAAATTATATTTATAAAATATATTTTTAATTTTTTAAAATAATAGGGAAAATCATTATTATTGAATTACATAACAAAATTATACTGTACTTAATTATTTTCAAAAATAAACTTTAAAACAATATTGAGGTCTTATTACCTAAGTTAAAAGGATCTCAAAATATTTCATATTTTATGATTTTTCTATTAATTATGCCCTTTTTGTATCTTTTTATTTCATCCTTTTCTACTAATAATATCTGATTTCACGATTTTCATATTTATCATAAATTATATCAACTATTTCTGCAAACACAAAGAAATGCTATTTTTGTTTAAAAATTTATTTATTTTAAATATGAATATAATAATAGACACACTAACGATAATGGAATAACAAAATCACCTTCATGATTAAATTATAATAGCTGACATAATTTATACTTCATAGTTCATATATAAGTTGTAGAAGTGTTCAAAAAAAATAAAAAAATTAAAAATTAAAGTTGTAGAAGTGGGAAAATTTATCCTAAACAAGAATTACTTTATTGTTTATATTATTTATACTTCATATAAAAAAATATAATAAGAGTGAGAAAGTTTATTATAGACAATAATAATTATTTATTTACATAATATTGATAAAAATTTTAACATTTTGACTTTTGCATTTCCTTAAAATATATAAAATTCGAATTTATTGTTTTGTTAAATAATATGGTGTATATATATAATTATTTCTTTTTCATATTAGATGAATTAAATGAGGAAGACTCGTTTGTACTATATATAAATATAAATACGAATATGATGTGAAGAATTTTTTTTTTGACAAACATAATTGTCTATTTTATATTTATTGACAAAATAATCTCCTAATTGGAATGGCAATTAATTTGACTTGTTCCTTTTTAGATTAGAATTTAATAATTGAAGTGGAGAAAGAAATATATTCAAAAGTGTTTTTTTCTTGACATATTTCCAACTCAGAAAGAAAAATACTTGCAGTAAAAAATAATGACAAAATAGAGGGAATGCAAGGACAAAATTTTCTGGGACAAAATTAATTTCATAGTCTTGATTTATTGAGAAAATAGCCTTTAATTGTAATCTTCTAACTTCGAAAGGGAAATTAACAATCTTTTAATTAGAGTGGCGATTGATTTGATTTGACTCGTTCTTTTTTGGATTATAATTTAACGATTGAAGTGAGAAAACGGAAAAACATATCAAGAATTTTTTTTTTCCTCCGCATATTTCCAATTCAAAAAGGAATGTTTTTTCCTTCGAAAAGGAAAAGACTTTCATACTAAAATCGAAACGGGTAATTATTTTAATTTATTTAATTCGATTTATTTAATTTTTAATTTATTTGATTCGATTTTTAAAAATTTTTATTTGTTCGGTTTGATTTAAACTGTGAAGATCAAATGGATCACATCAATTGGATATTCAAAACAATATCGTCTTGGATGTTTAAAATGATACTTTCTGTTAAAATGATGTTGTTTTGTTTTCTATATTAAAAAATAAAATATAAAAATTATTTAATTGATTCGATTCAATTTTTTCATATAATTCAATTGATTCTATTTATTTTTATGAAAGTTCTATCTATTTGATTTGGTTAGTTTTGGATCAGACCGATTGAATACTCGCTCCTAAAGTAGCTAATGACAAAAACAATATTTAAATTGACAAAAAACAATTCTTATATTTTAAATTATAATGATTTAATATATAATTTTATCTCTAAATTTGGCACAAAGTTTCTTTTATATACTTAAACTTTGCAATCTTATGATTTTACTTAGATTTGTTAAATTACACTTACTATCTCTTTAAACTAAAGTAACATATTACACCGTCAAACTTATCAAAGTGTGCCTATTACCTTGCAAAAAAAATTCACTTGCTAAAATTCTCACTTGCTATAAGGAGTGAGTATGTTTGGTTATAACCAAAAATCGAACCGAATTATGTTAGCTCGGTTATTTTGATTCGATTTCAGTTAGTAATTTTTTAAAATTTCAATTAATCAATTCAATTAATCGAAAATTGACAAAAATTACGTTGTTTTAGGCCAAAACTCGCCATTTTTATACATTTATCAAAAATTCAATTCAGTTCAGTTTACTAAAGTTTAATTTTTTTTTTTTTATAATTTGATTTAATTTCATAAAAGTTCACTTTGGTTTGAAAATATTTCAAAGTTCGATTTTTTTGTTATTTTGATTCGGTTTGTGTTAGGTTGCATAATTATATTGGTTTGACTTTCATCAAAATATTATTGAAAATGGCTCATTTTGTGTACAATTTTGATTCATGATAGATTGTTAGTGTAAAAGGAAAAAATTTTGGGATTTTAGATGTCATTTCCAAAATTTATGCCAAAAAAGAGTAATCAAATAAGTTGTATGCATAACTTAAGCTACAGGCAAAAACAAACTTAGCATGATTTGTGGGACTAGGATTAGATGCATTCGAATTGACTCCCATCCTTTGGGAGAATTGATTTTTAGTTATTCGTTAGTTAGAAAGACAGGATTTTTTGGCAGGAAAAGAAGGCTATAATTATCTTTTAATTATTATCTTTCTTTTTATCTAGCATTTTACGAAGGATTAGGACTCTATCTTTTTCAAGGATTAAAAACATTCTAAAAATTTAAAGAATGATTGTTCTTCTCTTTCTTGTGTTTTTTATGAACATGCATTGCTAAGATTTCTTGATCTCAGTTGAAAGTTAATCAGAATTTCAATTCATGCACTTGTGAGATCTAAATGATTTTTGTTAATTTCTTACTACTTTCAATATTTATTTTATTCCTGCAAATTCATGTTATTATAATTCTTCTAATTATTGCAATAGGCATCATTATATAGTTATAAGAATTATATTTTGCTATATAGATTGGTCAGATGCATAATTGTCTTCTTAGTCTAAAATTCAGTAGAAATTAAGATAATTTATGCCTAGCACGTGTTCAATTTATCTTAAGAAATAATATAATCTAGCTTAAATGAACCAAGTGTCTTGTGTTTGTTAGTTAAAATCACGTCCTTCTATTTATTAATGCAATTATAGGATAAATTCTAAAATCATCCTTTACAGTTGTTTGATAATTAAGGCTAGTAATAGAGCATCTCTGGGCTAGTTTGTAATTAAGCAATGATTGGTTGTAAATGTATCTTTCAACAACTAAAACTAATTTACTAAAAAATGGTTAGGATTTATCTATTAATCAATGGTCAAGTAAAGAATTGAGATCAAGATTATGCTTTTGACTAGGAATATTTTCTATTGATTTTTCTTTATAAAATTTAGAATTGCTTTAGTTATTTTATTTATTTTATTTTATTGTTCATATTTTCAAAACTCCTAATTTATTTATTTCTTTATTTCACAAAAGAATTAATTTCTTTCCATTCTTGTGGGTTCAACCCTATTTTCTATTATGCAAATTTATTTGTTTTGAGAAGTAGGATATTACTTTTGGTATTTTTAATGACCATCAAATTTTGGAGTCGTTGCTAGAGAATGGTTTTTAATTGGTTTAGAATGACTCGATCTTTCCCTCTAGATGAATTGCAATTTGATAAGGAGATCGAAAAGGCTGTGAAGAGATTAAGAAAAGAAGCTAAGCTGTGGAAACTAGCTTTTACATCTGAAATTTCTGGCAATCAAGGAGGAATAAAAAGTGAGGAAAGAGTTGGATTTAAAGAAGAAACAATAGCTGAAGCGACTAATTTGAATGGAGAACCTAGAAAAGAAGTCAACATGGCTGAGAATGAGTGAATGTTAAAAGAGATGGTTATTGCACCTCTTAACTAGAAACCACTTTGTATCGAATATCCTAATCTTAATATAGCATTAGAGATGAGATTTAGTCTAATACATTTAGTGCCTACCTCTTGTGGTCTAAAAAATGAGGATCCACACAATCATCTTAAGGAGTTTCACATTGTTTGCTCCAACATGAGGCCACAAGGTGTTACTGAAGAAAAAATCAAGTTGAAAGCATTTCATTATTCCCTAGCAAATGAAGCCAATGAGTGGCTTTACTATTTACGACCAGGATCTATAAGCACTTGGAATTTAATGGAAAGGCACTTTCTTGATAAATTTTCCCTACATCACAAGCTAACAAAATCAAAAGGGATATTTATGGAATAAAACATAAAGATATTGAGTCCTTACATGAGTACTA
>CANXYI010208293.1:0-10342 GCA_948208565.1 Hura crepitans
TTGTTATCCTTTGTCTCCTCATAGTAATAGATAAAAAGAATCAATGTGAATTAGAAGCCAATAAACAAAAATAAAAGTATAAGGACTATATAGGAAAATAAAGGGCAATAAGTAATAAAAGGAGAAATAGAAGAGTAAAAAAACTAGCTTCTATCATAAAAATGCAAATAACATTATGATAGTATTTAATGAGAACTACAGATCAATTTCAATTAAACTAGTTATATAAAAATTAGAAATCAAAAGAATAACTTGATAGAATAGCCTAAAATCCATTCATAAAGAGGGTCCTAGAAAGTATATAAATAAGATAAGAAATAAGGAGGAAAAGTATTTCATTTTAATATATAGTATAAGATAGAAAAAATCAAGGAAAGCTGTAATTTTTTCTTTAAATGAAAAATTCAAATGAAAAAATAACTAAAGAACAAATATTAGAAATATAATTTCCATAAAAACTATAGCCAATCAATAGAAATATTGTAGAGACAATAAATTATTTAGTCTATATCTATTTCGGCATAACATGTGGTGCCTGCCAGATGGATGTATGATAGATCTTGCTTATGACTCTTTCTTCCCTTATGGATAGGGAAAATAAATAAGGGTAGCAATTGAGAAAAAAAAAAAGAAACACAAGCTAGCTTCATATAGTTATCAATTTTACCTATTACATGTAACTTTTAGGAGGCCTCATAGCTCTAGAAGGAAATATCATTGCTGCCATGTTCAAGCTAGTAGGGCTTCTAAAAAACAAAGGAAAAATGATCAGAGGAGTAAGAATAAATGTAAAATCATGAATTTAAAGTTGAAAAGAGGAATTGAATTGATACATGAGTTATTTGATGAATAAAAGGATCATGTAATACTTGAGCATATGCTAAAGATTACTTTCTGAGGTATGGAGCATCCTAGCCACTATATTGAAAATCACAGCATTGGTTTGTTGAAATCGCTTTGTCCATTTCTCTTTCTTGTTCCCTTTCACCAATTATAGAGTAAGAATGGCAACATCACCGTTGTCTTCCTTAAGAATACTCACTCTTTCTTTTTCATATTCTTTCTCTACTCTCCCTTCCACCAACCAATTCATCATTGAGTCCCCTTTTTGGCTCAATTTTTATCTTTTAGGCATCACTCTGCTCTCACCCATATTTTCCCCATCTCTACCATTACTGCTCTAGAAAAATAAAAAAAAATGGCCCCAAAATTTCCCCCTTTTAACTCTCGAAGAAGCCCACTTTCGCATCAACTACCTATAGGACAAGCTCGGAGTTTCCACTATAGCTTTTGTTCCTACTGCAATAGTTATGGTAGCTTTTGAAGCAGGCAATGACATCATAGATCTAAAATCTAAAGAGACAATAGAGTTTAATATGGTGATCGAGGAAGTGCCAGTGAATGCAAAATTTACGGCGATTAAATGGTTAGGGTACTAACAAGCTGGGTTTTTGAAAGAAGTAAAAGAATTGACTGAAGGATTGCCTAAGAAATTTAAAGAAGAAGTTTCAAAAAAGGAAGCAAAAGATGAAAAAAAGCGGTTGGAAGAGGCTATTGATACAAGTATAAAGAGCAAAACCTTTATTTTTTATAAAGGAAAGGGAAGAAAAAGGATGATTTATGTCGGCAAAAGTAAAAAGGAGTAGTGGAGTAAGGTCATCAGAAAAGAAGAGAGCTTATATAAGTGGTAAATGATGTCTTTACCCTTAGGGTTAATAGAATCCAAGACTTTAGGAAAGGGCATTTTGGCCATTTCTCAAGAAAATAAAAATATGCATAATAACTTTATACTTTCAATTAATCTATATTAAAACAAAATGATAATAATCTAAAATTGAAAAATAAATTAACAAATTATGTAAGTCAATTTTAATTGAGAAAATGAAATAGTTCATATAAATAAATCTCGCACATATATGTACGCATGTACGTATAAGTATATATTTATATAAAAATCGTCTATAAGAAAAAGAATAAAATAAAAGAGATGTAAATATATATACTTGGTTCATTTATATGCAATTTATATGGAAATTTCTCACTGAGTCAAATAAAAAGTAAAGTGTTAATTTTTTTAAAGTAATATTGGTATCTCTGTATTGAATCAGAGTAGAAATTCTTTAGATATGACACGATTAATAAATAAAAATTTTTTTAGAATTATATTATTGAAGGATTATAAATAACTTTTAATCAATAGTAAATAATAAATAAAATATATAATAAATACATCAACAAACCCTATTCTAAAAAAATAAAATTGTCAACAGTAAGTTACAACAATTAAATTTTGTAGATAATTACTTAATTTACTATTATAACATTCGATAAATCATATATATAAAAACTAAAATTATTTAAGATAATTATAAATAGAAATTTAGCGTAATAATATTGTAATTAAGTTAATCTTATCGATTTAGTTTTCGACATATGTGTTTTTATATATACTACAATACGAAACATTATCATAAGTCGATTAAAAATCTTTAATTGAGTTAGTGTAAAGATTTGTAAAGAGAATATAAATAACGAGGAAACCATTACGAAAAAAATTAAGAGATGACTAAAAAACCACATTTTTTTAATAATAATAATAATAAATTCTCTTAAAATAGAAATAATATTTAAATATTGAAATGCTAGTAGAATTTCATTTATTCAAGGAGAAGTTATGATTAGAAGGATTTGAATCTCTCTTTGTGTGTATGACCATTTGCAATAAAAATAATAAATATATATTAGAACATAAAGTAAAGGTAATCCAAAAATATCTAGTGATTTAAGACAGTACAAATCAGTAAGTTTGATAAATGCAATTTTAATAACGCATGTATAAGCATGCCAATGAATAATTTTTTAGAAAAGGCTATACTAAAATAGGAGTTTAGCCAATTAATGTCTGATATATTTGTAATGGAGTTATTCAATAAAAAAAAATCTATCACTTGGATCCTCAACGAATACATCATAGAACCCTGAATCATGATAGTCATAAATATTAATCAAATGAAGGAATAGCTTGCTTTAAAACAAATAAATTCTTGTCTTTAAAAATTTTAAATAAAACCCCATAAAAAACATGGTATAGGGTGCCTAACACCTTCTCTATATCAAAATTACCCTGAACCCAAAAAGTAGACTAAACTTATTCGGTGACTAGCTGTACCCTAATTAGCTAGTGGTGACTCTCACATTAATAGGCACACTGCACCTGCCCCTGAACAGCCTACGAGAAGGCTGTCTTTGCTGGGTCGCGACAACAGGTATTATAAAATTGCTATACATTTAGAAAGATGAATTGAGAAATGTGAACTAACTTGTAATTTAATTGGCTAGGTATAGGATGTATCATTTATTCTAATGATGTAAAATTATAAATATATGGATGAATTCAACATAAGAAGAACACAAAAAATAAGAATGGAATAAATAATGTCAAATAAGTAAGTTGTAGCCCATATTATCTAGGTACCTATTAGATAGGTTGACTAGTCAAATAGGGAGCTATTGTAGCTACAGAATAATTATGTTAATATGGGTATAGCCGAAGTGTAGGTCTAATAAGGCCACCAAACAACCATTCACTTAATACGGGTGTATCCATAGTGTAGGTCCAAAATACGGACCACTGCACAACTATTTAACTAAGGCTAGTAAAGTAGCAGTATTAGTCCATCAGGGCCACTACACTTTTAAGCTCATATAATGCCACTGCAGTAGCATAGTAGGTTCAAAATGTGGACTACTACATGACCAATAAATCACATTATCAAGTATTAGGGTATATCATGGTAAGTATGGGCTAAAAGTTGGTAAGTAAATTGAAATAAATTAAATGGTAGTAATAAAGTAAAAAGAATAACAACCAAATAGATAAATAAGTAATAATACAAGTAAGATAGTGAGAGAATGATGTTATAAACTAGATACAAGAACTGCAGTGAATATGGCCTAAATTAGTAATAAGTGACATAACATAATAAGTTAATGGCATACACTAGTCATAAGTAGCTAAGAATAAGTAGTCTAAATTAGCAATGGAAGACATATAATAATAAAGCGATGATGTTGTGAAATATATGGGAATAATAATAATAATAAGAGCAACTTTTAAATGCATTAAGGTAAAGATAACTTGACTATAAACCAGAATATAAAGTAAGTATAATCATGAACCATAAAGAGGTAGAATAATAAAGGGTGATTAGAACACTTAAAATTAGAGCTGTATTATTAGCTTGTGCACTACATCATAAGCATGCTATGTGTAATTATTAATGATATAAAATATACAATTATTACATGATTCATTAAATACACCACTAAGCTATGTACTTAGTGCATCATTATTTATAGTGCATAGGTAGTGGATAACAAGTGCTGGTAGCAACCTCAAGTGGAGTAGTGTAGATTAAGGACTACAAATCAAAGAGATACACATTCTAGTATTGTTATAGCATTTTGTATAACAGGTATAGATGGCACTCATGTATTTATAGGTAAGAGGGTGGGCCTAAACCTTGTGGAACTGCTTGTATGTATTTAGAGACTGGTATTGTAATACTTTTTATACATTGTATAAACTTATATGTCTATAATATTGGTGAGATAAAAAAATGTTACTAATGATGATAATAAATGGATGATATCATACATGTGTGAATTGTGTAAATAACTATGGGGATCAGATGTATCTAATAATGTGAGCTAAATCTAATGATATAAAAGTGTTACTTTTTACAAGTTTTATTGGATTATGTTCTTGGTCAACCATTATGCTACAAAATTTTTGCCAAATTAACTGAAAAAATAGTTATACTGATGGAAGAACTAAAATAAAACATGGGAATAAGTTGTGAATATGAGAAATAAGGTTGTGTGTCATCCTTTGCCTGGATCTGGCACCGAATTAAGTAAGGGGTATCATATTATCTCTCTTTGCTAAAGTTTGCATATAATAATAGTTATAAAGCGAGCCTAGGCATGTGAAGCCTTGTATAGAAGAAAATGTAAAACTCCTTTACATTTGAGTGTGTTGAGTGAGAACAAGCTCATGAGATTGGATCTGATGAAGGATGCCAAAGAGAAAGAAAAGATTATCAGAGATAGGTTAAAGGTATCATCAGATAGACAAAAGTCCTTTATGGACTTAATACAAAAGGATATCTAAAATGAAGTGGGAGATAAGGTATTTCTCAATATATCTCCTTGGAAGAAGGTTTTGAGGTTTGGTAAAAGAGGTAAGTTTACTCCAAGGTTTATTAGCCCATACGAGATAACTGAGTGTGTAAGACTATTAGCCTAAGATTGGCTTTGCCCTTAGATTTACAATAGATTCATGATGTACTTCATATTTTGATGCTTTAAAGATATAGACCATATCATTTACATGTCAGATCAATAGAAAAAGTAGAGATTTGACCTGATCTTTCATATGAAGAAGAACAAAAAATGATATTAGCATGAGGGTGAAAAAACTATGAAATAAAATGGTGCCTTTGGTAAAGGTACTATAAAGACATCACAACATGGAAGAGGCAACTTGGTAAAGTGAAGCTTAGATGAAAGAGTAGTATGCACATATGTTTGATGAAAGAGTAGTATGCACATATGTTTGAACTAAGTAATTTTAAGGACAAAATTTCTTTTAAGAAGGGACGAATTGTAAGCTTAAAAATCCTAATGTTAATAATGGTACTTCACATAACATGAATAGTGATCCCTAGATTTGGGTTACACTAAAGTGACTAAACAGAAGTATCAACCATAAAATAATTTTGGCAAAAATTAGAATGAAAATGAAGTCATTAAGATGGTTAAAAACAAGAGTAAAGATTTTACAGTAGAGTTATTTTAATTGATTTTTTGAGTTTTTTTAATGCAGTTTTCTTTTTTGAGGAATTAAAGCTATCTTTTAAAAAGGTTTATAGGATCTTTATAAGTGTTATTTAAGATTATGTAAAGAGAGGAAAAATTTCATGGTGTATGGAGATAAAAAAAGGTGGAAGTTCGAGGACCATTAAGGTATGAAGGGAAGAGGTCAAGCTATCCAATATAAAATAATTTAATTCTTAAGTCAAAGAAAGAATAGTATAAATCCTCCCTTATTCTTCCTTAAGAAGCCGATGCCATTTTTTCCCTAACACCTCTATTTTTTTCTTTCTTCTTTCTATACTTTTAACCCTCTAATACACCTCTAAACCCAAATTCCTTAAGATGAAAGCTACATCAAGTCAATTAAGCAAGAAACAAAAGTTGATTGAAGAGATTTTTAGAGAATGATATCTTGTTAATGGTGACCCATTTATGCTAAGGTGTGTTTTCGTAGGCTTTCTTATTTTTTTAAGATCCTATGGGTGCCTAAGAACATATTTCTAAAGTTGGATTTGAGTTTATATATCTATGTGATTTTATATGAATTTTTACAAGTTGCTTATGTTATGTTGTGTATTAAAAGTGGACCAAAGTAGAGATAAAGAAAAGGAGATGGTGTGATAAATTCTTAGAATTATTTTTTAGCTCATTTTGATAAGTGTAATTAACCTAATATATGTGTGTGTATGAAAACCTAATCTAAAGAGTATATGTGTTTGATGAAAATTAATGCTTGTGTATTTAAGTGAGAAAATGTGGCTTTCAATGGTGATTATGAATTGTAATGAATGAGAATTATGTGTGAATAACGGAAAACTAATGATTTGGTATGTGAATTATGCCATGGTTAAATGATGCATGAGGTGTGCCTTAATATGGCCATGGCCAAATGGTACATATGTGTGTGTGGAAGTGACCATGGTGTGGTTTAGTATTATAAGATTTTTTATATGCTTATTTTGGTATTGGAATTAAGCATTTGATTACTTTATATGTGTGTTAATGGTTAGCCGAATGTTCCCAAAGAAGACTTGTGGTATTATGGCTTAATGTGACATGTATGAAGAGAAAAATATGTCATGAAAAATTTAATATTTGACTAAATGAACCTATTATATGTGCCATAATAATGTGGTCAAGTATAGTGTGTAAGTGACTATATAGGCTATATTAATAATTTAATTATATTGTAGGGGAACATGATAGCATATGTGTATGTTTGTATGCGATTCAGCTATGTAGTTAATCTATGACCATAACATGATGATTTATGAAACAAAAGAATACTTGTGAATTAACATGACATGAGTGTGAGCATTATCTCACAAAATAATAAAGTGGCTGAATGGTATGTTATAAAGAGGTACTTTTTTCTACATTTAATTTATGCATGATGAAGTAAGGTAATCACATGGTTAGGAAAGGTTAAAGCATAAATATATGCATATTAATATGAGATTGCCTTAATAAAGTTACAATATATATGAGATGATAAAGATGCTAAGCATTATGAACATTGAGATAAGGTTATGATGAATAATGTGGTCATGTATATAATGGCATATAGAGATATAAAGCATTAAAAGGTACTTAATTGAGAATAATGGACTAAAGAACAATATATTTTTCCCTAAGGTCATATGTTAACCATATAAAGAATAAAACATACATTAAATTACTTAAGAGGGTGAAATATCAACAAATAGGTTAATTGGCTCATACTATTAGGCAACTTAGATTAGATAGGTTGACCGGTCAATTAGGGGTAGATTAGTAGCTAGTAGAGTATCTCAATGCCCTAGGCTGGTGTAGCATCCATATAGGTCCAATTGGGCCACTAGACTTACATTCAAACATTAAGATATTCTTAAGCTAGTACACCAGTCGAATTGGTCTAGGGAGGCCTCTTTACACCCTTAGGTAGGTACATCAACCAAAAAGGTCTTGAGAGGCCACTGTACACCATTAGGTTGATGTAATAGATATATAGGTTCAAAAGAGCCATTACACATACCTAGGCTAGTATAGTGGTCGCATAAGTCATTAGGGGCCACTGTACACATATATAGCCCATGTGGCAAGAGAGTACGTTATCCAATTTTGGAAAGTTATCTTTTATGTATAGGTAAACAAACTAAGTAATTGGATGATAATGCTTAAATAAAATAAGATTAATGATCATGAACATGGACATGATGTATGTTAAATTAAGGTTATTATTTTGACTAATAATGCATATGTATGTGTATGATATTTTATGTTATGTTGCCATACATGTAATGTATGATATTATTAGACATGGCATAGTAGTCATATAATAATGCATTTGCATGAAATATGATATTGATTCTAATGTTGTATGTGAGTTTATATGTATGTATATGCATTCTATATGTCATCAAGGGCTATGATTATGTTATAATGGATAAATGCCTATATGTATGAATGCATGAGTACTTACAACATACATATTACTTTGACTACACCACTAATCATATCACTTAGTGCATTATTAGTTGCGATGCATAGGTTAAAGAATTCATTAAAGCTATAGCCTTAATACTAAAAGAGCGGACCAAGTGAAGAATGCCCTTTTTGTATATTTTGTCATTTTATTATTATGCAATATGCATATTAAAGGGGCACTCATATATGTATAAAGGGACTAGGCCTAGACATATTTTGTATAAAGTTTTCTAATCTCTTTTAAACAAGTTTGTAAACATTACTAAAGTGCGCATGGATGTTTTTGTTGTTGTATGATATCTTTCCTTGTGTTGGATTGATGTGTTAATGATGAGATTAGAGTGGTTAGATGGATCATAGAGTTAGGTTGAGATGTTTGGATATCATAGAAGTGTGTATTCTCATAGGTTTCAACCTAGGATAGTGTCTCGGACAACCATTTTGCTATAAGATTTTTAAAATGAGGACTTCAATAGTGAAACCATTAAAACGGTTTTTGTTAGCCTGTATTTTTTAAGTGTCTTATAAAGTTTAAAATCAAGTTACAAATGAAGGTTTTATATCATAATGGTTTTTATAAGTTTATATATCAATTTGTGTGCCACTTCTTATTTGAGTTCGACGATCAAAATAGGTAAGGGGTGCCATATGGGCAAAAGCAGTTTCATACACTAATGTGACAAAATAGGTAGTGATTAAGTTTATAAAATACAATATCATTTGCATATATTAATTAATAGAAAGAATAATTACAGAAAGTGCTAAAAATTTCAATAATAAATTAAAAAAAGAAGTATGCAAATAGTATAAGATCATCAACCATAATTTTACTCCATAAAGGCCTAAGATGAATCAAGTACTAGAAGCAGAGAATTAAAGCATTAAGAAAATTGTCCAAAAAATGGCCATTACACATAAATATTGCCATGAAATGTTTCATTTCACACTTCTTGGTTATAGAACAATAGCAAAAACCTCTACCATTGCTGCCTCATATTCCTTAGTACTTGGCTTGGAAGTAGTATTACTTATTGAAGTTAATATTCCATCATGAAGAATTAATTTAGAATTCAAATTCGATGATAATGAATGGGTTCAAAAGTGATAAGATCAATTGAATATGATAGGAGAAAAGAGGTCAACAGCATTATGTCATGGTCAGTTATAGGAAAATATCTTATAAAGGTTCATAAAAAGAAAATAAAGCCTCGAGAATTTTAAGAAGGAGACTTGGTTTTAAAAATGATTATCATCAAATAACAAGATCCAAGTGTTTGCATCCCTTTTATTTTCCTTGGACTGATCAAACTGAAGCAGCTTAAAACTTAACTTAAGCCTCACTCCTCAAGTCTCGAAAGATAAGAATGAATCTAAAGGACTCAGGGCTGCTCCATTTTTATTAGCCTAGGAGGTGCGAGTTAGGCATAACAAGGTAGGAGTCGCTACCAATAGAGTTGGGAAATACCTTGTAAGGCCAAAACTAGAGCAGTTCGGAACCTTACTCTTATTTATACCTCAAATTAATATAGAAATTTGTTTTTAATTTATGATACTATTCCTTTTCTCAAGCGATGTTTTACAATTATAGTAAATCACACATTCACGTAGAAGAAGTTACATAATATATTTATAGAAAAATAAATAAGTGCTTGGAATTGAAATAACATATATGAAATCGGGCAATTGATTATTTTGAGAACTTTATTTCTCTCATGCCAATTTTAAAAAATGTATTTTATTGTAATAACCTTTTATTTAAAATCCGATGATGGGTTTGAGAACTTTGGTTTTTGCATGCTAATTTGGAAAGATGAATTTTATTGTTGTGATTTTTATTTAAAAGAATGGCTTGAGAACTTTGGTTCTCAAATGTCAATTTGGGAAAATTAATTTTATTATGGTGACTTTTATTTGAATGAATGGCTTGAGAAATTTGGTTCTCAAAAGTCAATTCTAGAAAATAAATGTTATTATTGTAACTTTTATTAAGAAAGAATCA
>CANXYI010208388.1:0-16402 GCA_948208565.1 Hura crepitans
CTCCTATGTATAAGGGTAGAGTAAGGGCAATCATGTATAATAGAGGCATAACCTTAAGTGTGAATATGTATGATCTGACATATTATAATATTATGACTGATTCATAAGATAAACCAAATGATAAAATATATGATCAGAATCTAATTATCTATTTATGATGATATATTATGCAATTTGGTACTCTGTGTATCATCATTTGAGATGTTGTTGTCTCTATGATGATAATTGGGGTGAGGACTAAAAATGATTAGAGGATCCGATAGATCTGGGTGTTTTACTGATAAATGAGACTATTATAGAAATGTTTTCTAATAGGTTTTATATTTTTGGCTTCTCACCCGAGTAACCAAAATGCTTTCGAAATCTAGCTAACGTGGGATATTAATTTAAAAATATGATTTCATAAAGTTTTAAATGAAAACATATCAAAGTAGTGTAAGGATAGGTGACCATTAGGAAGTGGCATCTCTTATTCATTTCGACAATAGAAAGAGTAGGAGATGTTACAATATTGGATCATTTGTAGATGTTTAGTCATGCAAACTCATGTTTCAACTTTTATAGAATTAATAAATAATAATTTTCTCACTAACATTGCTATTTTTTAATATTAAAATATTTAAAAATTCATGTCACTTGAAAGTAAAATATTTTTTACTCCCTCAACTTGATATTTTATCTCTAAACTTTTATTTTGATTACATTTAATTCATGGAAGGACAAAATTAATAAGACAATTTTTTGGGCAACTATAAATTACTCTCTAAGCTGTGACCTTATTAACAATTATCTCCATATTAATAAAGTGAACAATTAATATTCTTAACTTTTATATTATTTTTAATTAAGTAACTTTATTAAAACATCAAAATTTATTATCCTATTAATTCTTTTTGTTTTATTTTTTTTCAATTTATAAACATTATTAAGTTTAAACAACTAGAAAATAATATGCATCTTATCTCATTTATTAATTATTAATATTTTTACTATGCTTTAAATTTTTATTGTATTTGAAGTTTTTGAATTTCTATCGAATTTTATTGAACTTTTAAGTTATAATTTTAGTTGAAATTAAGTTTAAATTTATTAAAAAAATTTTATGTGATAATTAAAATAATTTAAATTTAATATTGTTAAAAATAAAATAATTTAAATTTAATATTTGCTAAAATAAACATATAAAAGGCAATAAAATGTAATGGAAACTCAAAAAATAAAAACATAATAAAAATTTTAAAAATTCAATAAAAATTATAATAAATGAAAAAGCAGTTATTATTTTCTAATAATTTGGAATTAGTATTTGTTAAAATATTTTTTAAATGTTTAAAAATTAAAATAGGAATTAAAAAAATTTGTAAAAACCATCATTTTTAACAGATTTTGAACTTGGTTTCCTAGTTGTGAAGAATGAGCTTAGGTTTCAAATTGTCTAATTTTTTTATTTTTCATAAGTTCATATTTTGAGATAATTTGTAGTTTTTTCTTTTTTTTCTTAACAACAATAAACTACTAACTAAAAGAACTAAAAAGAAATTTATCCAACAAGTAATTAATTCATTTTTAAAATAAGGAAAAATATAAAAAAATTAAAAATTTATTTCTAAAAATTCTTATGAGGACTAATATGGCCAAGAAAACTATAGGATTGATATTGTTAATTTTATTTCATAGTTAACATTTATTTACTATATCACTCGTCGATAATAATGCATGTTCTTTATATATGTCATCTCATTTAATTAAGAACAAAATGTATACCAAAATAAACATTCAAGACTTATATTAACCAAATCAAAGTTTAAGGCTTTAATGGCAATAAACGTTATAGTTTAAAAACTTCCAAGTATTTTTTTGTGCCAAAAAATTAAGGGTCGGATTACCAATATCTTATATAATCCACTTTTTTCTTAAAAAATATTTTTCAATTATTTCAATTATTATAATTAACTAATTTTTTTTAAAGAAAAACAAATCTATCAACGTTGTGTTTTTATATATAAAGAATTCATGCAGTTCTAATTTTATTTACTTTTTGCTTTTTTATTTTTAGCATTTATTTATTTTTTTATCAACAATATCTTATAATTGATATAAATATAACAAAATCCAATTATTCTGATAGATCACATCTATTATATCTTGTGTTATTCTAGTTTGGTGAACTAATATAGTCTGAATTCTATTGTGATTGTATAAGTTGGAAGATTCTTATTTAATTTGGATATGTATCTTTAAGAGAATTTATTATATTTATCTTCCTAAATTAGATAATTCACTAACTTGTAATGTTTCAATTATATTCTTATTAAAATGATTTCTATTGTAAATAATTTTCAAATATAATTAGAACTCTAATTATATAAATGCTTATATTATAAATAAATTAATTATGAGAGGATTTTTAATTCTACACATAGTATTAGAGTTGTAAATGATCCAATCGATCCATGCATCCTGTGTTACTTCTCAACCTATGGATAAAACATCCATGGTTGTGTGTTCCTTTGATTTTCAAATTGAAAATTTACTTTATTTCTTGACTTTTCACTGCAAATTTGTGATGGTAGCCTTATTTTCTTTGAAGCAGTAAGAGGTCTAACCCACATGCAATCTTTCTTTGATTTTCAGTCAATGAAAGTTTATGATTTGTTTTCTTTGATTTTTAAGATGAAAATCAATTTTATTTCTTGATTTTTCATTGCAAATTAATAATGGTAGCCTTAATTTTCTTAAATCTCTAAGAGGGTTAACCACCCATGCATATTTTTTTAAGAGTTGTGATTTGATTTGGAGTGTTTATTGTGTTCTGTTCTAGTCTATCTTGATATATTTGATAAAAAATATTGTTTTTATTTTGTTCCAATCTTTTTTTGTTCAATGTCATTCTTTTCTATTATAGTAGTTATATTGTTCTTGATTAACATATTTTATCTCTAATTTGTTTTAGTCTGCTTCAATTTATTTGGTATAAAATTCAATCATGTCCTATTTCATCATAATTTTTTTCATTCTATCTCATTCCTTCTTATTCTAAAATTTTTTTGCTCTTGCTCATTTGGTTTATTCTATCTCATATCTTATCCTATTCATTATTCTTTTTATGTTTGATATGTTCTCTCTCATATTCTATTCTAGTGCATTTTGATTTATCTAATTTCTTAATCAAGCCTTTATGCATGCTCGACTCTCTACTTTACAAGACAAGATTTTTTATTTAGTCGCAAATTGTCTGATGAAGCTCTCCAGTATAACTTTTAAGGGATGATAGAGATATGACAATATACAACTTGTAACACCTAAGAATCCTAAGGTTATGAATAGTGCTTCTCGAGATGTGAATAGAGTTTCTCGAGACCTGGGCTACACTAATTTGACCAAACGAAAGTATTATTTATAATATAATTATAAAAAAATAAAAATGAAAATAATGTCATTAAGAAGGTTAAAATGAGTAATGAGTTTTTTACAATAGTCTTATATAAATAGTAACCTAGTTAGAGTTGAACAAATAATTTCATCATTTTTGCCCAAATTGATTCGGGAATGTTATAACATGATACTCAAATATTCTAAAAAACTTCATTAGAATTGGAATTTTTTAAGATCAAAAGAATTTATTAAAAATCAAATAAGGAAGAAGAGTTAGTTTTATATAAAATTTCAAGGTTTTTGCATACGGTTTGTTCAGAAACATCGAGTAATATTATATATGATTTTTTAGGATCATTAGACATATAATTAGATGAATGGCTTTTAAACATGAGCCATTAGATCAAATTGAGGATTGATCTTAGCCTTTGGTTAGGGGACTATATAAATCTAATTAGGGTTAAAAGAGAGAAGTAATTCAGTCTTCCTCCTTTAACCTTAAGCCATCAACCATGAAAGGGAGAGTTTCTCCTTTTTGCCTTCAATCCAACACTTAAAACCATCATTTTCTACACCTTTAGGCATAATTAAACCATATACAATCATCCTCAATTCCTTACACTCAAGATTATGGTATTAATTGAAGAATTTTAGAGTTTTGGTGTATGGGTGAATAGTAACCAATTGTTGGGTAAAAGCTTATTTTTTTGTTTTAATATTTTTAGAGGTTGTATTATGGAATCAATTGGTGTTTTATGAGCTCAATTTAATTTTTGGATGTATGTGGATTTTTATATGGATTTTTGTTTATTATGGCTACTATGTGTGTAGTGGAAGAAGAAAAGGACAAAGATAAAGGAAAGGAAAACGAGAAGTGAAGTCATAAGAAGTCTTTTGAGCTTGATTTGGTATGTGTATCCAATAGCACTCAAATTAAAATTTGTGTATACTTATTGCCTATGTGTGTGTTTAATGCTTATAATGTGATATAATTAAGAGATATGATGTGAATTATAAGTGGAATGATCATAATAAATACATGATTATGTGATGAGTAAACTATATAAGAATAAGTGATGTATGTGTATACTGTTATAGTCGAATGACTTAATGCTTGACCTTTTTATTCCAAATGTTGTTCTTGATGTAAAGTAATGGTATTTGTATGCTATGAGCATAAAAATGAGGCATATAATCTTTAAGGTATGAAATTGGAAGTATTGGTATGTAAATATAGGATTTTAAATGACATATGGCATAATTAGGTTTAGAGTGATACATAAACTCATTATTGAACAAGTATGTAAATGCGGTATGAAATGGATACATCGACAAAAACATGCTATGCATGAGAAATTGTGTATATGGCTTTGTTAGATCCAAAATGCTATGAGTATAGATGTTTGCATGTGTGGTCTATGAACAAGAAAAAGAAATGGAAAAGAGTGTGATAAAGACTAGATATTAGTATTGATATGTTATGCAATATGTGATTCATTATATGTATGATCTATGTATGCTAATTTGATTAAAATGATAGAGTTGCCATGAGTGTATGTTAGCCGAATGGCCTTTACAAGAGATAATTAATTATTTCTTCATGTTGTTGAGTTGGCCAGATGGCCTAAATATAATAATAATAATAATAATAATAATAATAATAATAATAATAATAATAATAATAATAATAATAATAATAATAATAATAATCTATAATGAGTTCTTGCGAAATTAGTAATTTTAAAAGGTTGATGCTATGTAACTTATGACTTGTAAACATAAAGCATAATATAAATTGAATGATAACTTAAAATGAACATAACTAAAGTTAAGAAATGCCCATATGAATGTAGATAACCTAAATTAGATATGTTGATCAGTTAACTAGGGAGTTAATAGTTGCTAGGGTACTTTGGTGCCTATTCATGGTCTCTGGGACCCTATATATGGCTTTTGTGCCCCTATATATAGCCTTTAGGCTTATTATTATGATTATGACCTTTATGGTCCCTTATATAACCTTTGAGTCCCGATATAACCTTTGTGGTCCCCACTATAACTTTTGTGGTCCTCTATTTGATTCATCCCTAATATGGCCTTTATGGCCCACGGAGTTCCTATTATCTAGTATCAAAATCTTGTTTGTTGAATATGGGCAATTAATAGAATAACTTTAAACAAAATGAGTATGAGTACAAAAATCAGCCTATAGGTTCATTAACTATCATGCTTAAATTGTTAAGACATAAATTACATGTATTATATAATTGTACTTACATACATTATATGAGCTTTGAGTCCCGATATAACCTTTGTGATCCCTACTATAACCTTTGTGGTCCTCTATTTGATTCATCCCCAATATGGCCTTTATGGCCCACAGAGTTCCTGTTATCTAGTATTAAAATCTTGTTTGTTGAATATAAGCAATTAATAGAATAACTCTAAATAAAATGAGTATGAGTACAAAAATCAGCATATGGGTTCATTAACTATCATGCTTGAATTGTTAAGAAATAAATTACATGTATTATATAATTGTACTTATATACATGATCCTTATGTCATTAATGCCTTCATCATGATATAAACATAAAATAGACATATCTTGTATATGAATATATGTGCTTGTTTAAGCTTAATGATATTGGATACACCACTAATCTATGAAGCTTAACATGTCATTTGTTGTTTTTGCAATGTATAGGTTGAAGTGTAGAAAGAGAAGTTATAAATCTATAGTCCCTATTAGTTCAAGGATCATGACCAGGTTTCTTTTTGGTATATAAAGTGTGTATATAGTTTTATGTTTATAGTTTAGCACTTATATGTATGTATAAAGGGCATTAGGCTCATTATGTTTAAAAGATGTCTTGTAACCTATTAAAGAATAGTTTGTATATAAGTATATGCTTATTTTGTTGAGATTGATCTGAATCTATGTTTTTAAATATGTTCATAATATATGTTAAGTTTGATATGAAGGATATGATTTTGTAGTATTAGATGTGTTGAGATACTTTAGAATTATATTTCTATGCATGTTACTATTTGGGATAATGTTCTTAGATAGCTATTATGCTATTGAATTTTTGACATGATGACCCCGAAAAGTATAACGTATTATGTGGTTTTTATCAAGTAAGTGTTTATAAGGTTTTATACAAAAAAAAAAGTTTGATTATGAGTGTAAACACTGGCTTTTAAGTCCCAGTAAGCTGATAATGATAACTAGAGGTATAGTTCATATAAGCAAATGCCTTTATGGTGGAATATACAGAAAAAGTGGAAATTCTCTATATTAGTTTTGTATCCTCAACTTTCTAATGGATTTAAATTTTGACCAACCTAAAAGATCATGGTGGCTTAAGCCCTTCACTACTAACATTGATTCTAAAAGGTGGTATAAAAGGGTAGGGGCAAATATAAAATTGTTGATTTTCATAGGAGCATCATGGTGAGAACTTGCTGATTTTATGAAATGATCAAAATAGAATGGATGAGGAATATTCATAAGATTTAAAATTAATCCCTAGTAGAGATAAAATGAAGAATGAGAGTGACTAAACCCATTTGTAAGCCATAAAAACACCAAAAATTAACATTTCACAAAGCAAACAATTGTGCAACCCTTCATACCATTATGCAACTCTTACAAATAACTGTGCAATTGTGCATACCATTACATGACTATTTGGAAGGTATTAAAAATAGCCATAGGATGGTTTTCTAAAAAATGATTACAAAATTCTGAATTCAATCCGAACTCTACTTTTAAGTCTCTAGAAACCTAGAACCCAACTAGGAACCTATCATACAAGTTATGATTAGCCTGTATATCTAATTTAAAGTTGGAAAAGGATCTAAACATCTATGATTCAGGCCTATAAATGGCTTTTACCTCTCTACCAACAAGGATATAGATAATACACACAATTCTCATAATACACTCAATATTAAAAAAAGAGAGAGTTTCTTGAGAAGTTCTATTAGTTTGTTTAAGATTTAATATTCTCAATGTCAATAATTTAGAATATTAATGAGAGTTTGGAGTTATTATAAGAGTGTTAAGCTATTAAAAGGAGTTCTTTAAGGAGTTTTTCCACAAATTCAGTATTCTATCATCACAAATCATTTGATTACTTGAAGCATCATTATTAGTAAGTTTTAAGGGCTAAAATACATATTATTCATCATAAAAATCATGTTTTTATAAGTGTCACATGGTTAGTTGCATTAAAATCATGTTTTCCAACAAAATACAATTACATATTTTGATTACTTTTCATAAATATAACTTTGATTCTTTTCCAAATGATTTCTCATAATATTGGTTGTTAACATTATATTTTTAAGTTATAATCATGTTTCATCCCTTATATAGTTTTAGTAGTATCAAAATTATGTTTTCTTATAATTACAGCTTTATATTTTATTTATTCATATAACTTGTTTTTAATATTTGTTTGCATAATTTAGCATAGTAGAAGTTGTTTAAATCATATTTTTGAATCATAAACATATTTTCCAACTTATATGTGAATAATGGTATGATTATATAGGAATTATATTGTATATTGAAGTAGTTACATTAATTAAAGTTTCATACCATGTTTTATTACGAATTTATAGTTTACTTTATCGCAATTATATCGTCTATATGCTTGATGTGAATTTAGATCTTAGGAAATTGCATTTTGCATTATAGAGTATGATTTCACTAGTTAATATAGAAAACACACATTGATTTCTAGATGTAATGATTATTAAATGTCAACCATGATTTTGATAATCAATGGCTTGGTCCTTATCTTAGGTTAAAACACTTACGCCAACTTTATTGGTCCTCAGTATGTATTCAGTAGTAACTCCTAACATACGTCATGAGCTTTATCTAGCTTACTGTGGTGAATCCACTAGGGACAAGTAATATCACACTTTTTAAAATATGGTTGGCACTAAAAACTCATTAGTCAATCTGTGTGTTAGGACTAGTATTAAACTTTAAGACTAAAAGTGTTTAACCTTTTTGCAACACCGTGAAATGCTTAGGCCCTATAAAGCCTAACAAGTGAAAGTTACATTCCATCCTAGTCTATATCTAAACCTCAAGCCTTATATAGAATAAAACTTTAGATCTATCCCTAGGTACCTTTTTTGTTGTGATGAATTTGAACTTTTGTTAGCCAAGTTAATTTGAAGTCTTTCATAACCACTTTAGAATTCTAAGGGAAATCAATTACCTTTCTTTTTCCCATGGAGAGAAGGTTATGATTTACTTTAAATAAACTCAACTAGCTAGAATTCAAATTCAATAGCTAACATGTTGTGAGTAGAATTCATATGTCCCAGTTGATGTATGAATTAGAAACCCAACTAGGATAGAAACACATTTACCTTGAGTGAGAGTAATAAGGTTGGAAAGATCACATGTTATTGTATCATATATCTCATGCATATATAATATCCTTTTCTTATTTTGCCAATATCATTTTCATTTCATCCTTTATAATAGCATCCCTATTACCCTATGTAGTGTTGCAAACCATGAACCTTTTTTTGCTCCAACTTGGGTGATTGCTAGTATATCTATCATTCACAAGTTTTATGCCCTTGTGTATATCAAACAGTGCACATAATTGCTTTACTCTTGATAGATAAGTCTTTAAGACCACATCAAAAGTCTATATAGTGAACCTAGTAACTATCCCTAGTGGTAAGCATTATTATTATGAATGTGTTATAGGCCTATTGCATTAGACCTTGTTTAACTTGTTTGACATTAGACCAAGCCCATTAGACCTTTTTATCTAGATGAGCTTAGTGTAATTTCATTTCAAATAGGACATAAACATTGTCCAATGTTCTAGGCCATTACTCTTACATACACTTTAAATATGAAATAGTTTGTCCCAAGTTCAAGTCCAGGATACTAAAAAAGGCCCACTAGGATAGAATGAATCACATATGCAACCTTAATGCTTTACCCACATAAGAATTGTATACATATACATTCTAGGCCAACACCTTGTAGTCACATATCATGCTTATTCATGTATATCCATATCTTACATTTGCACTTTGAATCATACATCTTCATATAGGGGTCATATGTACACAACTCTAGCTAACATTGTGAGCTAATATTTTATAAAAGCCCATAATCTTTTTTCATTCTTTTGTATATCATCACCCACTTAGATTCTTATTCTTCTACTTATGCATGCATATTGTACAACATTAGAAACATTTTTATCACCTTATATAGATATAGGCACACATTATGCATCACACATGCATCATTAATATATGCCACGCATCATGTTATATCCCATAACATCTAAAATAGGTATGCCAACACCCATGCATCAATATTCTATACTACTAGAACCATTACATATGCTCTCTCTAAGAATAAGTATGCATCATATAGGCTATTAAAATCATTTTAGAATAGGTATACCATGTATTTATAAATTAGTATACATTAAACTAACTCTCACCTATACCTTAGTATGCATTAGATACCTCAGCATATTAAACTCTTTTACTCTCATTCAAGTGCCATTAGAGTCATTTGGTGTCCTATAGGTTTAAATATAATTTTCGTTAATAGGTATGAGTTCATCAACCATCACATATGCTAAGACATAAATTCATGCATCTAACATTCTATAAAGATCACAATTATCTTCCTACCCATATGCCATTTCACCTATCACATATCCCCTTTGTAATTAAATCATATATGTTGTGAATATGGTAAGTTAACATTGTGTAATCTGCTTAGTACTACCTATTATACATCTTTAAAGCCATGCATTCTCATTAATCATACGTAGAATCATATATCATGAAGAGTTACCTCACACCCTTTAGGTGTAGGTATACCACGCACACATGTATTGGCATACATCATACATCATTCATACATTAGCTTGACGTAACACACATTATTAGAATCACTTTATGCTAGCATATATGTCCTAATTTTTTTTACTTAGCATAGATCTATCTTACATCATTCAAAACATAAACTACTCGAATTGTTCTAGAATAGGTGTATTAGTATGTATTATACTAACCCCTTTAATTGCCATTGATGCATTGTGTATCATCTTATACTCTCTCATATATCACCTCATATAATTTGTCCATTAGCCCTAATACTCTCATTTATATTCCACTAAGGTCACTTGTCCTACCAAACATGATGAGTTTTCACTAGAGTCATTTTTATAAATGAATGTATACATGTCCTCGCATCATATATTTCCATACATTCTATTTTTCAACCTTTTCGAAGCATAAGGATATCATGCATTAGGATAGATTTTTGCATATGCATAAGTCATATTACATATCATTTTTAGAATGAGAATATCATGTGGTCCTGCATTAGGTTGCATTATGTATCATATCATACATCACTAAGACCCCTTCTGGCAATAGGTGTATTACATGTCCACAATATTAGTATACATACTACTAAGCCCCCATGATTAGAAATTCATACATTCATGTTAAAATCATCTTGTGTCTCATAAATCCTCACCTAGACATATGTATGTAAGGTATTATGTAAGACCATTTGTAATAACATACATAAGATATATCATTAGAATTTTTTCAAGAATAGACATAACATGCATTAGCTTGCATCATATGTTATAAGATCATTAATTACTTTAGGAATAAAGCATAACATACATTAATTTGCATCATGGCTTTTAGGATCATCTGTACATTAATTAGGGATACATGGCATGCATCATTAGGGTCATACATCATTTATCATATGACATATGCATATTATTCATGCTTAAATGATACAAAAAGATAGTTTACACCACTTGAGGATATCATGCATCCATGCATCTAGTACCAATATGTACCTTTGGAATCATTTTTCAAAGGATCACCCCTTATGCATTAGCTTATCATTCATCATGCTAATTAATTATATATGCATGCTTGATTCTCACATGACATTAGACACAATCCATATTTAGCATTACATTGAGAACATTATACATTCATGCCACAATCATTCATACATAGTCAACATTATTATAACCATTTTGTGTAAAAGGTCATGCCTCATGTAGACTTTTACATCAATCATTAGCCAAGCACACATGACATGTATCACTAAGGAACATTTTAGGATTAGGTGAATACTCATATGTAACTTGCATCATACTAGACTCTTGTGCTCATGATGGATGCATATTTGTGTAACATTAAAGAAAGTTTGCATCTCGCACCATTTTACTTACACATCATGCACCCATGCATTAAGTATCATATTAGACTCTTGCATACACATTCATGCAAATCATTTAATAAATATGCTTCATTTCATTTAGACATAGGTTCATCATGTATCATGCAACATACTAACCTTTTGTATTCTCACTTATTATACAAGCACAACATGTATAATTAGAGTTATTCCCCTTATTAGACATACATGACATATAGTTAGGCATATGTACTTAAGGCTTTACCATGCATGCATCTTAATCAATCTCCATTATAATTATCTATCTTACTATTGAAGATCATCTTTTACTTAGACTCTTTGAGGAAATAAACTCTACCTTTTCCCTAAAAGACCTTATTCTAAGACAAAACGGCATTCAGCGGCATAGAATTATGGAATATTAGGGTGGTTGTTAAAAAGCCATGGCTTCAGAGATAAAAGAGATTTGAGCTATGATTAAGGATAAAGCCAAGGTTACCATAGGTGTAAATATGGGCAAAGGAAATGAATACCTAACCAAGCCAAACAACTCTCCTCAATATACTAATTTGAAAAAGAAAATGGCCCTTATCATTGATGTTCAAAGAATTGAGGAGAGAGAACTTGCTTTAACAAGTAACATCCTTGATTTGAACCAAGTCATTTTCACCAAACCACTACCATTACTACCACTTGCACTAAATGATGGGCCACCTTATTAATGAATGCAAAATCTTGATACCCATAACCTTATAAACTTTCATATAATACAAAACCTAGAAAATAGCCTAAACCAAAAACCTCAAAATCCCCCAATTACTCCTCAATCCTCTAAAAAATAAGGTTTTCTTTTCTAAGGTTTTAGTCTACCTCTTCAAGCACCTAATGAATTCAACATTCAACTAGTGATCATCTCCTTACTTATTCCAATATTTATCATAAAATACAAAACCTAATGGGATAAGGATTATAGTATGATCTAAAAGGAATCCTAGTCTTAGCTTTTGTGATGTTTCCCTATTTTAGATGATTATTTGATTTGCTTTGTTTTATTATGAGCTTTCTTTTTCATCAATACATTTATTACATAGCTTGGTACCTTTAAAAGTGAGTTAAGAGAAAGAAAAAAGAAAAGATAAAAAAAATTAGCTTAATCCACATATCCCAAGTTAAACAACTTAGGACTCTCTAAGAAGTGGCTTAAAAATTCTATGCCTATTTTCAAGACACGAGACTTAGTCTTTCCTTATAGTGTAAGAGAAGTATCCTTAAAAGTGAGGAGAGAAGAAAAATAAGAAAAGAAAAAGAAAAGAGGGAAAATTAAAAGGTTTAAGGACAACCAAGTCTAAAAAAAATCAAATCATTTTTAAAAGAAGAAAATTAAAAAATATCCACTTAAAAATATTCCAAATCCTTCTTCTTGAAAGGATATAAATCCACTCTTCTTGAGCTTAAAAGTCTATGGGAATCTTTGCGACTGTTAAATGTTTAAGTTTCTCCTTTGGTTCCCTTATAACATCAATGGGCTTTAAAAATACTAAAAGCCCTTTTTCCATCCTTAAAATATCGAAATGATAGATCCAAGAGCTTTGAGGCCTCATGCATTTTCATTGTAATAGCCTAAACCTAACAACCTTAACCAACTTACAAGTAACCTAATAACATGGTCCAAATGATTAGCCTAAATTGCTAATTGAGTCTTAGCCTTACAAGCCTCTCTCTACCCATATTTCATTATCCAATATGGGTTTTGAAGGCATTTTCTTATACAAATATCTCTTATATTTTGCCTAAGATCTCACATGCTCCTCTAGATTATAGTTGCCCCACTTATAAAATTCCTTCTTTAGTAAAAAAATGATGAATCCTATTAGGCCGATCAATCAAAAGCATAAGCCTAGGAAAATTGAGAGAAAATAATTGACTAGAAAATCTACAAACTAGCTAATAACAAGGATATCATTAGTGCACTACTTAAAAAGGTTAGGAGGAGTGATACTGTTACACCCCTTATCTAACCTAGTTGCTGGATCTGATTGAGAGATGGCATATTGTGATATCTCTAACCTGAACTATTGTTAGCCTGAGTAAGAGATGACATATCGACTTGTTCTTCAAAGTTGTTACTTTATTGTCTTAACCCTATTATACATACTTGATTGCCGAATTCAATTAAAAGATGGCACATTGTGACATTTTGAACTTGAACTACTGCCAGCCTAAGTAAGAGATGACATATTGACTACTTCCTTTTAGCAGTTCATTTATTGTCTTAACCCTGTTATACATATGAACATCATGAGCATTTGGGGCCTATATGTGAATTATTACATTATTAGGTAAATGTATGTTTATAAAAATCCTTACACAAATGTCAAGATGAAGTTCTTATAGTATAACAATTGTACGGTGTCATATGCCAAAATAAACCTATGAAAAATGCACTTCTATAATATTGTCAACCTCAATCATAGTTAACTAGGTCCTTCTAACACTCCACCATCACCAATCAACACACAATATCATTAATCACATCACAATCATAGCAAATATCATAATCTTAGTATCATAATATTTTATGCACACATTATGTACATATCACTATCTTCTAATAGTTTAATTTGCATGAACAATGTATTGCAATAAACTATACATACATGGTCATGTTAAAACCATACCCTTCTTACATATATATGAGTGCCCACTAACTTTATTTACATCACACTATAAATGTACAAGATATAACAATATAGAGAGCTATTTGTATTGCACCACTATCTTGAGGCTAGACTTAAGGCTGAAGCTATGTACGACCTATGCATCAAAAAATATGATACACTAAGCATAATGCTTAGTAGTGCATTTGATAAAATATGCCCATATATATACATGAATTATGCCAAGTATACAATTCCATAATATTAGATCATATGACATTTTCATAACTCTGATTATCACTTGTGCCATTTACTTGCCCATTCATTGCCATTATGTCACTACCATTTATCAATGTCTATTTTGTGTCATTTAATTATCATAGTTTATTATGTGTAACTAATATTGGCATTCCATAATCACTTACCATATCTAGGCTCTATATATGTGACTTCCTACACTTAACTTACCCAATTATGGTTACTATTTAAATTACCTCAATTAGTTAAGTCATGATTATTAATTCATTCATTTAATTATGTGTACCTAAACATTTACTAATTAACAAGTTATGTATCTCATCATTCTTCCACTTAATGCCTTCCATCCACTTTTTAGCCCATATCCAATAGACACATATCCAAGCATTAGATATCAAGATAATATTATGCAGTGGCCTATATTTTGGACCTCAGTTGCTACACCAGCAATCCACAATTATATGGTGTGCAGTGGTCCTATTAAACCTTCTAGCAGTCACATCTGTATAAGTTATATACAATAGTTCTATTGGACCTCCCGGTAGCTGCATCTATATGAAAATCAATAATATTAAGGTAATCAACATAATCAACATATGTATGTTTAGTATTCTTGTTGAACCTCTCGGTGGCTGCATCTACATAAGTTATGTGCAATAGTTCTGTTGGACCTCCTAGTGGCTACACCCCCACGAATATAATAATAATCAAGGATCAATATCATCAATGTCAATGACACTGAAGTGTCCTAGCAGCTGCTACACCCCCTAGTTAATCATTCAACATATCCAATAGGCTATCTAACATATAAAGGCCATTCTCATTATTCATTATTCACATAATTCATAATCATGATCTCCTGCTAGGTTTCAATCATATGTTACTCAACAATATTGCATCCATATCATGTTATGTATCTTATATCATAGGATTTATGACACACATTGCCATTTCCAATTGTCAATCCACATCAATATACTCATATTACCATCTTTATCATGTACATTTTCATCTATCATTTTCTATGCACATGTTAATCATTAACATTACTCACGTCATCAATTATCATTATTGATATACATGTCACACATAATGTACATCACATATGTCATAATGCACACATACACATTCATATGTCATATTCACATTTTATCATGAAATTATCAATGCAGATTCCTATTATAAGCCATATTCATTTATTCTAGCTCATTATACCACAGTTTCCTTCCATTATACAACAATCTCTAAAATTCCAACAACATCCCTACATTCCATATATGTACACATTTTTTTTTCATCTTCCATACATAGCTTATTTTTCCTCTATTTTTCATTTAGATAAGTTCACTAACATGCATTAAACCCTAATATACCCTCGACATCAATCTAGGGTTACCTAACCCCTAAATGCATGCAAAACCCTAATTGCACCTATTATGGAATTTTCACAAGTCATAATTTAAGGCACATACTTTATCAAATACACTTATAGAGATGTTATTTGATGTCTCAAGATCAATTCTACAGCTTTTCCTTACCTTGATTCTCGTTCCTCTCCAAATTCTCTAAATTCCAAATACACCAAAAATTAGAAAAATTCATAGAAAAATAAAAATAACTCCAAATTTAGAAATAAAAGTAGCACCGTGATCTAGAGCACCTCTACTTACTTAGAAAAATACTTAAGGTTCGATTTGAGATCTAGTGTGATTTAGAGGTTTAAAACCGTAAACCTTCCCACCTCTGTTTTCACCTCAAAATAGCTTTTTCGTACAAAAATGAGGCTAGAGTTGAGTTTTAAATGCAATAAAGATCATTTTTCATGTATTAATCAAAGGATTTTAGGGTTTTTCAAGTGAGAAATAAA
>CANXYI010208518.1:0-10169 GCA_948208565.1 Hura crepitans
ATGTAAAAATGCATGTAAAGGCAATAAATCCCTTAGTCGCTGAGAGGCATGGAAGCCATGGGAAAGGTGTGTTAAGTATAACCTATGTAAAGGCTTTATGCATATAAATGTTATGAAATAATTTATATGGAATGCATGATAGAGAATTGGCATAAACCTAATCTAAGGGATACCTTAAAATGATAGGCAATATGTATAAGAATTGGCATGAATAATGACTTTAAGTTTTGCTAGCATAAGTGTATGACAAGTGGGTTGTTTTTGCCCTTAAGGGCTATGGTAGGTATTTGCACAAAATGCATAAACTTGGTGCCTATAATGGCTAGTTTGGTGAATTCCTTTATAATGGTATCTACGCTTAAATTTTACTTTGTTTATGGCCTAAAATGTGATTGGCTTTAAGCATATGAACACATGATATAACTACTGAAAATTGCACTAAAAAATAGGCTAAAATAGACCTAAATACCTTATTGCCACCTTGCCATAATAACTCGTAACTGTCCTAAGTGACCATTACCTGAACCAATAAATCCCCTAAACAGTAATTCGCCTAGAATTTTGAAATGCTTATGGAACTAAATTCAGCATAATATATCATAGTTATTGACACTTGAACCTTGAAAATATACTTATGATAATTCACCCGGTATAGCCTATTTATGGCCATACCAAATGGGGCTAATTTTCTAACTGTGCTATAAAAATTTTAACTGTCAGTTTTTGGGTTTATAATATCAAAAAGGGTTAATCATTAAAGAAATAGACATAGATTGAGATTAAATAACTCTCTAGATAGGTACACAATAAATAGGTTGACCAATTAACTTAGGGATTCTTAATAGCTACTATTCTATCTTCTTTTAAGATAGGGCCGGTATACTGGCATAGGCCCCCATTGGTGCCATTATACTAGTTTGTGGGATAGACAACTTCCTTCCCTTACTACCAGATGCCCAAATTGATATTGCCAGTACAGTGGTATAAGTTGTTGAGGGCCACTGCATTAGTTTATTGGATAGAGCAATCTGCTGGGCAAATAACCCTTGGCATTTACACCTTGGGTGCCAAAATGTATTTAGGTCATTGCAGTAGTGTAGGTCCAAAATGAGGCCCATTGCATTAGTTCTTTTTCTCTCTAGATTTAGTGTCTGTCAGGTTTGTCTTCTAAGATGGGCAAGTTAAAGTAATTGAATAAAATTAATAAATGTACTTATGGCTATAAATTACAACATATAGGTATTTTGGTAGTTTTTCCACTAATATTGCATAATGGCTTAAGTTGTCAAAATCATACATGTAAAGAATAATAATGATCTTAGAACATAATTTATATGAGTTATAGTGATTAACTGGATAAATTATAGAGAGAAACACCTTTGGGTTAAAATGGCAATTTTTACATGTTATTACTCTGAGTTAAACTCAAATACTAAGACAAGATAGGAATAGAAGTTTTATGGACGAATAAACTGCTGGATATAATTTTAATGCTTGAATTCACAATTGAGTATTTTATACTAAGCATACCTATTTTAGTGTGCAGGTACCAAGAACAAGGATATTGCCTCATAAAGCATTCAAGAAGTTCAGAGGACAAGTTTGAGAAGGTTGATAATGTATATTTGTATAGTTTTGTACTTTATGCACTTGGGTGTGGGAATGGGAGTATGATGTATATAAAGAAGCTTAGGAATGTAATTATGTATATATATATAATATGACTTTATGTTTATAATCAGTATAAATCATTATGTGTATGTATGCTAGATGTATGTGATCTGTGTGCTAGAGGCTCTATATGTATGATTGTTGTGGCCTGAGGCCTGAGTTTTGCCATGTGATAGTTAATGATGATTAGATGATATCTAGGGGACCAAGAGGGTCCAGGAGAGTTAGTGACCCAATGATTAGTAGTTGCATGAAAATGCAATTGGCATGAGATGGCTACCATTTTTGTTACAAGTTAGGCTTGTTTGGCAAAGCCAAGGTTTAACCTTAATAAGAAATAGGTTCTAGCTACAAAAATCATATATTTCTCTCAAATTAATGATGAGGGCTAATTGTTCACAACAATGTAGTGCAGGAATATATGTATTTTATTAAATACTTCTAAAATGCATTAATCTACACAATTTTATAATAACATGTTCTTAATGTTTACATATAGGTACACATGCATCATGACAACATCTAACTTAAACATGCACTTTATTCTAAAAGCAAAGAAGCTGATATAGTCCAACTATATAAACTAGCTTAGAAATATGATAATAGTTCTCACAATTGAAAAGATAAATTATATGTTGGAAAAGCGTATCCCACATGTCAGTAGAGACAATGTTGATGCTAATAAGCAATTAACATATATAAAGCATATTAAGGACTCTTATCTAGCAACATGTATTATCTACCATTAATATGCATAAAGTTGTAAAAAGTAACATGAGCATATAAATGCTCAGACCATAGTATTTCACCTTAAAGAGCTATTTGAGTAGCAAAGTAAAACAGAAAGGTATGAGATATCTAAAGCTTTGTTTTGTTCAGTGGTAGAGAGGACTTTATTTGTAGAATATGGGCTAAAGATGAGTCCATATATTGAGTGGCTCATTGCTATAGGATTTTTATGGATCATAATTTAAGTACTTCATTAGTGTTGTAATCGTTGCCTAATAGTTATTCATAATTTGTGCTTAACTATAGAATGACCAATATCCACACAACAACCCTTAAGTTAGTCAACTTTATCAAGATTATTATGGCTACCATTAGAAATAATTCTCAAAAAGTAATGGTTGTTAATTCTTCTACTTCTAAAAGTAAAAAAGGGAGGAAGAAGTAAAATGATGCAACTAAAGCCAAAGGTGGGGTGAAGAATGGCAAAGGCAAACAACTTATGGTTGTTGCCAAGGTGACTAAACCTATGGTGACTTGCTTCCATTGTGGTATGACAGGTAATTGGAAGATGAAATATAAGGCCTACCTTAAGTCTTGCAAGAAAAAGAAGCATATAGATTTATCTACTTCAATTATTAATGTTATTAAGGTTGATATTAATATTGCTATTGGTAATCACACATGGGCATTAGATACCGAATATGGTTCTTATTTGGTTTTTAATTAGGAAGGACTAAAGAGTAGTAGGGGGATGAACATGGGTAATATGGACCTACAGATAGCAACTGGAGCAAGAGTCACTACATTAGTTGTAGGAGTATATTACTTTGATTTAACTATAGGATTAGTATTTGAATTTAATAATTGATATTATTTTCCTTCTTTAAAGTAGAATGTTATTTCATTACCTTGTCTTATTAAACATGGTTTTAATATTTCAATTAATATTGGCAAGAGTTACTTAGTTTATAAGAATACTATTTATATTGTTTTTCTTCTAGTATTAATGGAGTTTATATTCTTAATAATCAAAATGAGATCTAGAACATTATCTTCAAAGGACTTAAGACTGATATCTTGAAACCATCTTTCTTATGGCATTGCCGACTTAACCACATAAACAAGAAACATATGATTAAGATGCATAAGTATGGTGACTTAGGATCTTTTGATTATGAACCAATTGAAACATGTGAATCTTATTTATTGGGTAAAATGACAAAGACACCTTTTTTTTTTGGAAAAGCCAAATGTGCTACTGGTATTTTAGACCAAATACATTCAGATATATATGGCACAATGACTGCACATGTAAGAGGTGTTTTTTTCTTTGTCATTACATTTATTGATGATTTTTCATGATATGGATATGTATACATGATAAAGTAAAAATTTGAAGCACTTAAAAAGTTCAACGAATATAGAAATGTATTTGGGAAAGAGCTTGATAGAAGTATTGAAATATTTTGATTAGATCAAGGTAGAGTATACTTATATCAAAAATTTTTAAATTACCTAAGAGATAATGGGATAGTATCATAATAGACTCCACTATATACACTATAACATAATGGTCTATCTAAAAGGAGAAATCAAACCCTGTTGAATATGATTCCATCTATGATAAGCCTTACAACTTTACCTAAGTAGTTTTGGGGTTATACAATGGAAACTTTTATTTACATTCGAAGCTAAGTTCTATCAAAGTTGGTTAATTTTACACCATATGAGATATAGTGCAATAAGAAAACTAATTCATTCACACTTAAAAGTTTTGGATTGCACTAATTATATGAAAAGAATTATATTAGATAAGCTTAAAACAAAATTTTGACAAATACTTATATATAAGGTATCCAATAGAGTCTCTTGGATACTATTTCTATAACATTTTGAAATAAAAGGTGTCTACTTTAAAGGATGCTATCTTCCTAGAGAAAGAGTTTCTCTTAAAGGAAAATAGTTATAGTAGAATCAAACTTCTTAAAGTTTGAGACCCATAAATATAGGTAGATAAATCAACTTATCCCAAGTCTATTACACATGATGAGTAGTAATTGCAAAACTTATTGTGACATAAACTCCTAGACATTCTACTAGAGTTTATACTGAGCTTAAAAGATAAGGATTACTCATAAATGATCATAGTAATGTAACCATAATAGAAAAAGATCAGTCTATATGCTATGAAGAGGTTCTAAAGAGTTGAAAATTAGAATTATGGCTTAAGGCCATACAATTTAAAATAGATTTCGTGTATGACAACCTAGTATGGACTTTTATTAATAAAGTATAAAACCCATTGGGTGCAAATGGATCTTTAAGAAAAAGAATAACATGAAGGGATAGGTAGAACACATAAAGCAAGGTTGGTAGCTAAAAGATATCATTAAAGGCAAAGAATTGACTTTGATGAAACCTTTTCATTTATAGCCATGCTTAAATCCTTTAGGACTTTGCTCGCTATTGTTAATCAATATGACAATAAGATTTTGCTAATAGATATAAAGATAACTTTACTTAATGGACATCTGTAACAAGAGGTATATATGACACAACCTGAGGGTTTCATATCCACTAATAGCATTAAGGTGTGTAAGATTCAATTATCCATCTATGGATTGAAGTCAGCACATAGGAGCTAGAACATCTAATTTTATGAAACAATAAAAGAGTTTTATTTCCAATAAAATCCAAATGAGCCATGTGTTTCAAAGAAGTTTAAGAGTGTAGTAATTTTCCTAATGTTATATGTTGATGACATATTGCTCATGAGAAATGATGTCTCAACCTTTCAATTATTCATGATTTTACTAATAAAAAAGTTCTCCATAAAAGACCTTGGCGAAGTAACCTATATTATATAGAAAAGGATCTATGGAGATAGATCAAAGAGTTTGATAGGTTTTTCATAGTTTACATATGTAAATAAGATGCTAAAGAGGTTTAGCATAAATCTCTTAAATAGATGGTTGATTCCTATTCTTTATTGGAAAATCCTTCCCTAGTCTATTTGTCCTTAAAAACTAAAAGAGAGATAACGTATGAGTAAGATCCCATATGAATAAGCTATAGGATCCATCATATATGTTATGTTATGTACTCGACTTGAAGTAGCATTTGCTTTGTGTTTTCATAAGCAAATTCCAATCCGATTTTATGGAGAGACATTAGGTGACTATCAAAAATATCCTCAAGTACATAATGTAACATCAGCAATACATCTAGGTACAAATTTAAGCTAATTAAATAATTAGGGATAAATGTATGCATATATAGGTATGTGAGTAAATTAAGTGAGAATATTCAAGTGGAGATAGGATTTTAATTAAGTAGTAATGAAATTATGAATTTATGAAAAAATATTTTTATTTTAAAGAAACAAATTTAAGTGAAGTGAGGAACACCTGGGAATAATTAATTAAAAATAATAATGATACTCTTTATAAAGCTAAGGAAGAAAATTTTTTTAAAAAATTAGAAAAAGGAAGGGGCTGAAGTAGGTTAAGTAAGAAAATAAAGAAAAGAATGAAAAGAAAAATTGAAAAATAGTAGAAGATTTCTAGTGAGGTAGAGAAGAAAGACTTTCTTTCAAATAGAAAGAGGTAATTAAAGATAATGGAGCAAAAGAAGTGAAGAGTGGCTACAAAAGGTGTCAACAAAGGTCTACATTTTTTATTTATTGGAAATAAGATGAAGAGGGCCAAATTCTATTTATCCATTATTAACTAATTTTAATATACCAGTTGCACAGCAAGTTGCTATGATTGTTTGTGTGTGTATGAATTTGCTATGTTGAGGTTTAACTAATGAATAAAAAGGTTTAAGTGTAGCTAAGTGTTGTTGTGTTGCATGTGTAGAAAAAGGGAGTTAAATCCATGAAGTATCAATTACAAGGGTGAGACTTCTATAGAATTATGGATGCAATAAGCTATTCATAGATAAATTGATGTGATAAGAGTAAACAGTGGTAAGTTAGTGATTAGTTTTCAATAGGTTAGCTAGGCAAATAAAGAAGGGAAAAAAAGATAAACTATAGAATTTGGTTGTAATTATTACTATGTGTATGTATAGGTTGGTCGAGTTGCGATTGGCAGAAAGGCACAAAGAGTAGTCAAATTTATCGACAGCCAGTTATACAGAAAAAGTTTTTAAAGGGATAAAAGAAGAAATATTAATGAACCAAGGGCTGGAATTCTTGATAGTTTACATAAATTAGAGTTTTAATTGGGCCAAATAAAATGGATAGAAATTAAATTGAATTACTGCAAAAATAAAATTATAGCTATAGAAGTAAATAGAAAGTTGAGATTTGAGTTTTCTTCATTAATAGGTATGACTTGTGCATGATTGTGAAACCCTTTACCCAACTCAGTAATTGAATCCAAATGAGAGACGGCATATTGTGAGACCCCCTACCTAAATTATTATAGCCTAAATAAGAGATGGCATGTTAATCAGATTTACTTAGCTATACCATTATCTTACTAAAACATATTATGCATGTCTACATCATGAGCATTATAGGCCTATATGTACATTATCATGTATTAGATATGTATGCATATTAAAACCAATATTGTTTTACTAGGACAAAAATCTAGTAGCATAATAGTTGTACGGTGTCATGTGCCAAAATAAAACCTATAGAAATTCACACATCTATAATTTCTCTATGTCTATCTATATCCTAGACCTTTTTAATCCCCCAATATCATCATTATCATTATTATTATCATCATCATCATCATCATCATCATTATCATCATCATCATCATCATCATCATTATCATCATCATCATCATCATATTTGAGTGACATTAAGAGCTTCACAATCATAGCATCAATAATAGTCCCAATATTATAATATATCAAGCACACATTAAGTATATATTATAAGTTACTAATGTTTGTCTAATTAATTTTCTTGACCAATGTACTCTTATGAACTATACAAACATATGACTAGACTGGACATATACCTATTTATCTATGTATGAGTGCTAACTACCCTTATAAATATCATAATAAAAGACATAAAAAGGTATACCAATAGTTAAAGCTATCCACATTGCATTACAGCTCTGAGGATTGGTAGAAACTCTATCTATCTACAACATGTGCATTAAAAATGTGATGTGCTAGGCATAAATCTTAGTGGTGTATTCATTAAAATAAGCTCACACACATATACACTCATGCCATGCATGCATGCATTTCATACAATGAGATATGTCATATTACATTTAGACATTTTATCTTACTTCTAGTGTTACCTATTTAGCCATTTCATATTGTTACATTGCCATAATTTATTATTGCTTATTATGTACCACTTACTTATTCTAATTCACTACTTGTGTTGACAATTAATTTTCCATGTCTACTTGCCATTATTAAGTTTCACATAATAATTTGCTCTATCAAGCCATCATTATTAATCTATTAATCTAGTCTATATATCACATTTTGCCAAATCTAAGTATGCACTTATTACATATGGTTATACATTAATATAATCTATTAATTTAAATGTCTGATGTACTCTTTTCCCTTATTCATTCTAATCACATTTTCCATGGTTCAAATCCAAGTACGTATTTATTACATGTCATCGTATATTACCACACCAATGGTCATTACATGTCATTCATCCTATAATGCCATTCCCATTTGCTTATTACACATTCATTTTCTATATCACATTTCTATTTTACCATGCCATTCCATGATTTCCACCAACACATTATCAAATAATTAGTGTATATTACCATATGCATTATATTGACACATATTATGCATCACTCATCTCATTATACAACATTCACATATTTCATGCACCACATTCTCAACATTACACACATTTATCAATACACATATCTCACACATTTTATATCGATATATTCAAGCCCATCACATATGGGTTTTTCCAATTACATAACAAATCCATCAATTTAAACTTTATTGCCATTTTACATACAATATGACCATTACTCTATCTTCCTCATTTAGCTCATTTTCACTTTATTTTCCCTCACATTATTGAATATACATGCCACTAACCTTAATATACCATATTCTCTATTTTAGGATTACACTAAACCCTAAATCCATGCCACTTATATAATCCACATAATATGGAATTTTTACAACATGTAAATACAGTCATATATTTTATCATATACACTTATAGAGTGATTATTTAATCTTTTGAATAACACTCTATAGCTTCTCTTTACCCTTGAACTTGTCTTTCTCTAAGTTCTCTAATTTTCATAATAGGGAATTAATTTTAAAAATTGATAGAAAAGCCTATACAAATTCAAATTCAAAAATAATAGTGTAAATAATAAACTAAATGTGTTACATAGAAAAATAATTAGGACTCAATTTATGGTTTGGGTGGATTTAGGTGCTTGAAAACCTAAACCACAAAGCTTCTAATTTTGCCTCTAAACACCACTTTCTTTTAAAATTGACCCTAAAATTAGCTTTTAGAGGTGATGTAAATTATTTTTGGTGTATAAAGTGTGAGACTTGGGTGAGTAAGGAGAGAGAAATGAAAAGGAGAAAAATAAAGGGGAGAGAGACCATAAAAGGAATTGACTTCTAAGGGATAGGAAGGAAGGTGGGTTTTTTGTTCCCATACACAGCACACATATGTGCACACTTTTGTATTAAGAGCATGGATTGCCATGATCGCACCACATGGAGATTTGATGATCTAGATAAATCCTATTTATGATTTAACCTTGAAAACTGTGATTTTATTATTTGAGGTTTCCAAAAATACTTCTTTGAAAGTAAAAAAATTATACAAATTCTCCATTTAGGGACCCTTAAAATCTCCCAAAACCTAATAAGAACTCTATTAATTACTTTATCGCATTTTCAAGAAGTTTAGATAAATTAATTATTAATGACAGTAAATTCTAAATTTGACACCATTAAATTATTTGAAATTTTTAAACTTTAGGTGATTCCAATTTTAGGTAAGTCTAAGCACATCCCGACCATTATATAACTTGACATAAATTAAGGTCACTATTCACTAGATATTGATGTGAAAAATTTTATTAGTCCAGTGGTTACTTCAAATAACTTTATTTCTGTCATTATTCCACCCATCATAGTCTTATGACTAGTACTGCCTTTCGGCCACCTCAGTATAACTTGGTTACTTAAGAAATACTATTTATGCCTTGAGAAGAACAATTGACAAAACTAGTGTTTCTCGGCTTTACATTTCCTTCTCCTCTTAAGAAATTTTGTCCTCAAAATTTATCTAGTTCAAATAGATGTGGGTGTTTATCTCTCATTTGTTGCTCACTTTCATAGCTTTTTTCTTGTGAACCATGATATTTCCATAGTACTTTCACCAATGGTAATATTTTATTATGTAGCTTTTTAATCTCACATTTTAGGATCTAGATCAGCTTTCTTTGTATGAAAGCTCTAGATGTACTTTTATTTCTTCAATTGCAATTACATGTGAAGAATTAGATCTTTACTTCTATCGTATTGAGACATGGTATGTTATGAATCTGCTGTAATTCTAAAGGCAATACCAACCTGTAGGCTAATAGCCCCACATGTTCATTAACTTCATATAAGCTAATCAAACTCGTGCTCAGTTTTGCCTTTCTTGCAAAATCAAAGTATTTTCTTCCAAGGTGACACTTTGATGCAGACTTTGACCCTTACTTCATACTTAATTTACTTTCACTTCAAATATGCATATGATTTTTGTCTATCTATCATTGCTTTCA
>CANXYI010208562.1:0-10059 GCA_948208565.1 Hura crepitans
TGACATAATAGAGATTAGCATATAGGCCTCCCTAGTCACAAATCATCAATAATCACTAGGTGACATAATGGAGATCAGTCCGTAGACCTCTCTAGCCATAATGAACTAGCAGCTACAAAACCTTAAGTTAACCGATCAACCCATCCAGTGGGTGTCTAACCAATGGGCTAAGTAGCTTAGTTTAACTTTATTTATTAGCCAAAATTATTCTTATAATATTTGAGTCTCAAAAATAGACAATTAAAAATTTTATCTTATACTTTAAAATTTTACTTAGACTGATATAGCCACTTTTTGGCTCTACCGGGTAAAATTCCCAAGATAATTTTTAAGTTTATTGTTGCCAAAATTTAAGGTATCTTACATTATAATTTATCAGGGCATTTCCACTTAAAAGATTAATACTTCCTGTCTAGTGACATTTTTGGTTCAGGTAAAGGTCATCTGGATAGTTATGGGTCATTTCGGCCACTTTTGGAAATTACTTTTTTGGGACTATTTTAAGTCCAAATTTGACTCAAATTTCAAGGTTCTTTTTAATACTTTACTAGGCCCCAGGCCAACTTTAACTGGGCCAACTCCATGGCCAAAATCTAGGCATTAAAGCCACTGAAATTGGGCTAATTCCATGGCCAAAATCTAAGAACAATGCCACTGTAATTGGCCAATTTCATAGCCAAAATCTAGGCACAATTACGACTCATATGTATAGTTGAACTCTAACCTCTCAGGGCACAACTAAGGTTCAAATTACTAACTCATTTAAGCCACTTTTTAAGTCATTAAATTAAGCCTTTTATACATGTTTTAGTCCATATCTTTCTCACCATTTCAAGGCACATTTCAAGTGTATATTGTTGTCTTAATTTGTTATATGCTTAGCTAATTCCATAGCTACTTCATGCCAATAATCAAATTAAAGTAATATACTTAGTTAATACTTAATGACTTTAAACTTCATATCAATATGCCATGCCAAATACTTTCGGGTACTTATAAGAAATTGGACTAAATCTCCATTCTTTAGCACATGATAACATTATTCAATCACATGTAAATGTTATTAACTTAATTATGGTCATAACCATTACAATTAAAGCCAATTTAGCTAAGGCACATACAACATTTCCTAAAAACCATTCATTATAACTCATGAATACAAGAACAAATACACATTCTATAGTGATTTCATTACCCAAATGTGCCTAATTCACATCCTACCATACCAAGTATACTCTAATTTCATCTTAGGCATTAAATTACTCATTCAAACCATCATAAGCAATAAATTCTAGCAAGTTTTTTACGCTAATTATGAAAATACTAAAAACACACTTTCAATTCAACTAAACTCCCATGTAATCAACATCACACTTGAGGAATCAACCTTAAATTTATACTTCTAGCCATTATAACTTAATGCTTACTAACCTAGGCACCCATACACATGAATAAAAGGCTTTAGGTTCACTTACATAACTCTTTGAAGATGTCAATCCCATCCATGAACAAGTTGCCAACCTAATTTTAGCTTCTATAGTGAACTTATACCTCCTCTGTGACCTCTAAGCTAGCCTTTAATGGCCACCAATCCCTCAACACACCACCAAAAGGATGTTAGCTATGTTTTAGAATCAAAAATCACCTAAAAAGACTAATAAATGAGGGAGATATAGCCATAAACTCACCTTGGTGTCATAGTTCTAGACTATTTCGACCTAAGCCCCTTTTTTTTTCTTTTTGTCTCGCAAACCATAACTCTTTTTAGCCTAATTCTTTTTCCTCATGATGCCTAACATCTAGAGGAAGCTTTAGCCATTAGAATCACTTCATTTAGCCATTAAAGAAGAAAGTTATGGCCTAAATACAGAAGAGGTGGCGTCTAGAATTCTAGCAAAAGAGAGGAAAATGAGCAAAATGAGTTTTGTTCTTTAACAAGTGGAAATCCACTTGTCACATGCCCTTTGCCACTTGGCATGGTTACTCAACCACTTGGCATTACTGTGGGCCCTATCTTGACACCTTAACAATGTCTCAAAAATTCCTGAACCATCCTGATTTTTTAGGAAACTTTAAAAATTCATAAAAATTCACTCAGACCTCTAAAAATTACACCGTTTGTTTTAAAATTCCTATTTTAATCCCCTTTACCTACTTTAAATTTTTGTGGCCAAATTCCATTGATAGGGTAATTTTTAGACTGCCTTAATTTGAATGTTAATCTAAAAAATTATGAGATTTTGCAAACGACCTCTGATTCTAAAAAATCTTTCACCATTAGACTCAGTGTGATTTTTTAGCTTCAAGGTCCATTATTTTTGGGTCTATCCAGGTACATCTTAGGTCAGTCCTAGCCTAAAAAATTTTTATTACCACAATGGCTAACTTACAGCCTGGAATAAATTGTTGGTTCTGCTAAATTTTCTAATTTTACCCATTTAATCATTTTAAAGCCCCTCAAAGTTTCATAACTCATGTCACTGCCTTGGTCTATATGTAAGTGACCTGGCACCCTAAGGGCCCTCCTTGAACCCTATGGCACTGCTCCCAGAGCCTCAAAACATGAGCATTACAAGTATGCTAGGCAAAGATTAGGGTAAGAAAGAGAAGAGCTAGAGGGAAAACCCAAATGAGCTCTCTATGTAAAGAGATAAACTTGTAAAAGCAAAGACTTCCAACTCCAAAGTTAGTGACATATCCTTTTAAGTCATTTAATCCTTTAATGGTCTCAACAACAATAATGCCAAAAGGGTTATTCCTAGAATAGACTAAAGTCAATACTTTAGTGTTTTACAATCACAATGTTGTCATCATGAGTGATCATTAGCAAGTCACGAAAGATGCATAAGAGGACATATTTCACCTATTCCATGAAACCAAGCAAAAGTTGACTTGCAAAATTAAGAACTTTCTGTAAAAAAATTGGGCCTACACCTAGAATAGCCTTTTAAGTCATCAAGGGTGAAAACCCCTAAGGTAAGCACAATATCCATTGTATAATGATCATTAAAAGAAGGGACAACAAAAAGAACATATGAAGAAATGTCACAGTTCATATTGGCAATAAAGTCTTTAGGTGTAGGAGCAATCTCTTGATGATTGAAGATAAAAACATGAAAAATGGCATCCTAATAGTGGAGAGTGGCATAAAGAAAATTAGGGTCTATCTTCACCTTCCTTAAGAATCTAAGGGCAGAAAAGGAAGCAAGAATTGAAGAATCTAAGGTGACTTTAAAATCCAAGACTTTGGATAACTAATATCTAAAAGAGAGAGACATGGTAAAGATGGAATGAATGGCTTAGAAGAGAGGTACTTATAGGCACTTAAATAAAGCAATTCCTAGCACAATGAGGATAAGGAATCCTAGAAATTTGAGGACGTGTGTATAGACCCTGAGGTAGATGAAACCTATATTGAAGTTCACACGAACCACTCTCAAGTAACTCTAAATACTCAGCCACCTAATCCATATGGACTTTCATCAGGTAAACGTAGACTATATACAAGACAAGTCCATACGGACCATAGTAGCAAAAGAAGAGTATTCTAAAATGTTAAAAAAGGATCTCTTAATAAAGTAAAGCAAGCAAGCTTGAGAAGAGTCAAAGATCTAAAACATTGAAAGATAGGCAACATATACAAAAATGAGAATAGATAACTAGCAATCACTTAATTAAAGCTATCAAAGTTCTTAGTATTGAAGCAGTTCATCTTCCCCTACTAGATGAGTTAAGGGTGGTTATATCTTCAACTAATCTTGCATAAGTAGTAGATGCCAACATTTACCCATTATGGTATTATTGAAATGACACTTTACCATTGATGAGATGTTCATTTAAAGAAAGGCCATTAATATGGCTATACATGCTGAAACATATTACTTAAGAGGTGTCACTAAAAATATAATGCTTGGAGGCCTGCACCTTATATCTCAATTATGAAATGTTAAAGAATTCTATTGAACTTCAACTCCCTAGTTACATAGATGATTTGAACACTAGCATCAATCCTACCCCAAGAATTCATTATCATGAGGGATGTCATATACATAAGAAGGAAAGGTTTCTTTGTATACTTTCAATAATAGTTTGCATTGTTGTAAAAAAATTTTTGTATGTTACTTTTTGCTCATTCATATGCAAAATGTAAATGCATTTAAACAAAAGAATATACATATTATAGAAAATGTTTTAAACATGTGTATATAAAGCAAATATTCTAAACATGTGTATATACAAAAACTGAGGGCCTATCAACAAAAGAACTAAAGCTTCCATCATCTTTATTCTTCTTTCTCACTTTATATGTCCTCATTATCTAAAGAGAGCACTAATTTCTTATAAATCTTTAATGCCCTTAGTTTTCTTTGGATATCATAAAGCACATTGACCCTTCTGGTTAACTTATTCTATAAAAAGAATGAGGGATCAACACATCTCAAACATCTCATGTATACCATGAACATATGCATGCTTAACTAATAATTATAGGAAAAGACTTACAGTGAGGATGCATGTCTCATCCATTGTCACTCACTTAAAAGCCTCCACCACCTAAGCAATCCTTTCAATTGGAGCCCTCTCAAACTACCAAAACCCAAGCAAGAAATGTCATACATAATTAAATTAACAAAGCTAAGAGGTCACAAAGGTCATACCAGTGTAATATTCATCGGCTCAAAAGGCACTAACCAATTGTCTTTGATTATGAGACACATAGAGGTTAACTCTTCATTAATGCCATATCACATGTAACTCAACTTAGGCACATCGATAAGGGTGCTAACAACCTTACTTGGCATCAATGAGGAGCCAATAGTTGGAGTCGAAGCTTTAATCCGAGGAGTACGTATAGGAGGAGACAAAAATTAAAGCCTTTAGAGCTAAGAGTTGTCCTTACCCTCTTCTTATAAAAAAAAAGCCTGGCCTCAAGAGTAGGAGTAGAAGGCTATATGACAAGATAGAGTAAAAAAAACTACACTCAAAAGATCAAAATGAGTATAAAAAATATACCTAAGGTGTAGAGCTTAAAGTGTAAGGTATCCAAGAAAGCAAATGAGTGGATGCCCAAGAGGAATAATCCTTTCCATGCATCTCCACCAATGTGTCCCCAAGCATCCCTGTAGTCATGCCCTGCACAAACTCTAAATTATCAATATATCTCTTGAATAACATCAAATTAAAAGGATATTAAGGAATATTGCATGCATCAGGGTCCATATGCCAGCTTAGCACCCTTTCCCTAAAAAACTAAGAGTAGGTCTCTAAGGTAGTCAACAAAATCCTCTGAGAAGATAGTTCTCAGATAGAGTGAAGGAAATTAGGTATCTCCTTCATGGGAGAGCCCCCCCATACTAAGTCAATTTGAAAAGAAATAGGTAAGCATTAACCTCACAATAAATGAATTAAATCATTGGCAATGTGTCTACCTATGTAAGAAGATTACTCACATCAGTGTAAGCTTGGGAATTGAGGTATTGGCAATGATACAACTAAGATAACACATTCTAAGGCCTTAAGGATAGCCAAACCCACTTATCTATCATCGAATACAAATGAGGAATGTCTAGCTCACATGGTTATGGCAACAAGTGAAGTTCATAGGCCTAAACCTATGAAAAGTAATGGTTCAATGTTAAAATCAAAAAGAAAAGTGAACATAAAAGAATGAAAAAAAAAGTCAATAAAGATTACTCACTAAGATGCCTGACACAAAACACTAAACAAAGTGATGGCTCTTCTTAGTTTACGCTGCCATGTCCAGACTCCTATACATCCACCTAAGTGAATAAGAGTACCAATTCTAGGAATCGATGCTCTCAATTTGCTCTAAAATGGGGAGAAAGATCCAACCCATATTGTTGTTAGCATTTATGAACAATATGGTCCCTAGTAGATACAAGATGAATGAGCATATTAGTTTACCTTAAGCTGACTAGAAGAAGAAATGTCGATCCATCAATTACACAAATCAATACATCAAATGCTGTCAGAGCAATCCTAAGGCATAAACCCTAATAAGTTCTTCACCTCTTAAAGCTAGAGTGAGGGGTATCAGTAGCTAGCATTGAAAACAATTGCCCTCCTAATGCGTAGAACACTAGTGATGAAAGCCTAATTACTTAGGGTGATGGTTAGCTCCCAAAGGATAGGTGGAATATATGTGTGGTGTCTATCCACCTGTCAAGCAAGGTTTGAAGCGCTTGCAAGTCTTTATGAAAGTCCTTTTTGACAATATGGTCCACAAAGGTCTAAAAATTGGTCACTCTCACCTGATCCTTAACCAAAATAGGCATTATAGAGTACCACTACTGTAGTCTAGACAAGGTACCCTCACACTTGAGATGGGTGTACATAAAAAGGTAATATAGTTAAGTATGTAATAAAATAATAACAATTGACTTAAAGGCATGAATAAAGTCCTCACAGATCTAAATCATCAAGTAAGGAGTTTGTATAGACTAATAATGAGTAAAGTCTAAATAGAGGTCTGCACAGACTAAGACAAACTAGGATCTACATGGACCTACTTTAATAGATAAAAATTCACATACATTCAAATAGAAAAGGTATAAATAGGTTTAAAAGTAGTCTACATAGACCTAACAACACACACATATGTTTACATAGACCTATAGTAACACATGTCATCCATACCAACCAACTACCCTATCATATGTAGAATCATAAAACATGCATTCATAAGGCTTCTATAAAATAATACACTAAACAAAGTTTTCATAGACCAACCGTACCCTAACCAAAATTAGTCTACATGAACCTGTCAAACTAGAATCAAAGTGACAAAAAAAAAAAGATGAAGCACAACTAACCAAAAAACACCTAAACAAAGTTCAAAGGCAAGGGAACTAACATGGAAGTAGACTTTCTAGCAAACATGGTGGGTGAAGTCCACTAAAACTGGAATTAGCTCACTGTGAATGTCATTCATCAGAGCCTCCTTCTTTAAATGGTTAATGGATAGAGAAGGGAGGAAACCCTCCAAAATGGGCATTGAGATATCCATTATCGAAGCAAGATAAAAAGAATTCACTGTCAGTGAGAGTAACAGGGTCGTCGAACCTCCTCCGATGGTTGTCATATTGTTAGAGGATAAAGAAAAAGAGCTCAGGGAATCGAAAGAAGCCATAGGATGATTTTTAAGGAGAATATGAGAAAAATAACTAGAAAAGAAGAAAACAAAAATGAGGAAGAAGAGGAAAGATCGATGGTTTTCAATCTATCATTCAGGTCTACACAGATTTACTTAAGTACGCCCACATAGACTAATGATCCAGCTTAAATTCTACTAGCTCTTAGTCCACACAAATCAAGCTCACTAACTCCTATTATTCACAATGACATCCACGTAAACTTAGTCACCATAAGTCATATATTGAGTTTATATAGACTTAGTTTGTTTAGGGTGCCCGAAAACACGACTCCAAAAAAAGCATAGAAATAATTAGACCAATACAAAAAGAGGAATGATGGATAAAAATGAATAAAAAATTTGCATTCAAATTTGAAAATATGAGTAAAATTAGCTTAATGAAAACTATATAGGTCATTTTAGATAGGTTTTTCAATTGATAATATCAATTTTGAGCTAATGCTCACCAACATCATTAACTAATGGGTAATAAGTTAATTTTATTCAGTTTTTCAACTAATAAAATAAATTACACATGTATTTAATAAAAATATGAAGTCAATTAATCTATTTTCTTTTAATTTTAAATTAAGATATTGGATTCAACCTTAATTTTAGCATAATTTCACATGCCTTTATCCACATGACCATTTTCTTCCCATTTAGAAAATGTTTTCATAATTAAAAGATGTGTTATTTTAGCTAGAAACAAAATAGGTCAAAAGTGGTCAATTTATTTAGTTTATTTTTAAACTAATAAATTCAGCCTTTTTTTCAAAATTTCCCAAACATATTCAATTGTATTCAATAAAAGCATTGCCAACTAACTCGAATGAAAGGCTTTTTCTATCATTAAAAGTTAAAAAAAAGGAGTTTATGCATGGAAGTTAGCCCTCTAATCCATCTTAGTTACTATATAAGGATTAGTTGCCTTAAGCATTTTTTTCATCCATCTTTATCTAGCAAATTAACTTAAGATATGATTCATTAGAGGTGTAGCATGCTAATAGAGCTAAAGATCAATAATTATCTTAAGAAAATTAAGCCTAATTACTTTAAGCATCAACCCTACCCTTTAAAAAAAATAGACTATAGCCTTTTCCTTCTGTTGGAGATTTTCAAAATCCTTTTCCTTAGCATCCCTTGCTTTATGGACAACTTTGAGCTGATCCTTAAAAAATTGCTCTTGAAATTCCAACTCCTAATAGCTCTATTAGTTTTAACTCTATATTAATCTAATAATAGCATTACATTTTTCCTACAGATTCAATTTCATGTTAATCCATAATATCATTATACCTTTTCCTTTAAATTCAACTACACATTAATTCAACATTTTTATTATATTTTTCCTGCTAATTTAGCATCATACTCATTTCTTCAAATTCAACTACATGTTAATTTGATATTTCTTTCACACTACCATGGATCAACTCTATGTTAATCCAATACTTCTATCATATGATGGATTTAGCTTCATGTTAATTTACAACATCATCATATATTCTCTTCAGATTTAAGTCCAAGTTAACCCAACCATATTAATATAGCCATAACATCTCCTTAAATTTAGCTTCTCACCAATTCAACAAACTCTCGAGTCAATCTAAAACTAAATGTATCAGGCAATATAGGTAAGTATCTGTTTCTTACTTTGTTATGCATTGTTTCAATTTCTACATTTACATAGGACATACCAAAGTGGGGGCATAGGCTCAAGCAATAAAGCAATCAACCTAGAACCATTGTCTATACAGACCATCATGGTATAAGTCCACTCAAACTTAATGTTATAAGGTCCACACCCACCCATCAAAATTCAACCTAGCCTATGGCTCATAGTCTACTAGGATGAGCTAAAGCCCATATTTGCATTGACTATAATAGACTCAGACCAAAATTGAGCCCAAGGAATATAAATCATTAAGGTAAACCCAAAGCCTAGGTCTGCACAAACTTAGCAACCATATTCTGCATGGATTTATAATAGAAAAGCTTTCAGAAGTGTAAACTTCTTATTTAGACTCTATTTCCTAATCCCATCAAGACTTTACCTCTTTTGGATGGGAAAGCCACCCACCAAGCCTATAAATACCCTCTCTTGGGTGAGAATTAGAAGAGGAATTTTAAAGGACTCAAAGCCCACTATTCTGAGAGTCTAGGCATTAACTCCAAAGTAGGAATTGATTTACTAGATCTTAGCTTGTAATAAAAACTATCCTACTTTCTAAAACCTAACCTTTTTATGTTGTTGCTTGAAGCTTATTCAAAAGGTAAGATCTGAGGCTTGTTTTATTCATCATTACCATCTATTTGTATTGCTTTTATAAATCAATGATCTCCTAGGATTAATCGATATATGAGGTGATTCTATTTAGTCCCTACATCAATTATAAGAGTAGGTTACTATTTTTGGGCTATTTTGTTTGTATTTAATTATGCATTAAAATGATGTAAACATAATGGAATCAACATTCTAATCGCACAAAATTACCTTAACACATGATAAGTTTCACATGAACTTAATATTTCAATATGTGCATAATCTGATATCTGTGTGAACTATTATTCAATAATAGTTTTTTGTTTACTTTGTATGTTATGTATTAACATATTATATCCATTATGTTGGCATGCCTTTATAATGTCATATTGTATAATTATTTTGTTCCTTAATATGTATATCATTGATGTTCTAGAATTAGTGTGTGTTCTGTACGAACTCTTTTTCATAAGGAGTGTAGTTTGCACAAATGTGTGTATTAAAGCCTAGATCTCATGAATATTGTTATGATGCATTTGTATTTCTCTATTACATGATTAATTTGTCATATCTTTAGTTATAACCATATGTGTGCATGTTTCATAAATGTTCATGTTTGCATGTAATATGTTATTATTCTATT
>CANXYI010208599.1:0-15386 GCA_948208565.1 Hura crepitans
ATTTTAGGTTCAATTTAAGTCCTTTTTTAATGCCAATTGCACCAATGATCATGTATTTCCATAGGCCTAAAGCTAAGCTCACTTATACAACTTAGATAGCTATAAAAGAAGCTTCCATTTTTGTTCACATAAACTTTATAAATTAGGCCACTTTAAGTTATTAATTTCATGCCAAAGCTAATCTAATTACAAGTTAAGTTTTTATGTCTTTACAAGCTAATCTTAAGTCCTCTTTTTAACCATTTTCTAACCATATAATGTATCCCACATTTCATTCATTTCAAGTCATGTTAATCATACATATTTACTTAGAACATGCCATATGCACAATATAAGATTCATGCCAAATATGTCATGTTTATCACACACACATACTAATTAGGCCATACCTCATTTACATACCAATTAACCTTGCGTAGCTCTCGACCAACAGCCTCACATTGCTTTACCTATGCTTTCAATCACATTCAAGCACATTCATATACATATATTTATATAACCCAAGCATGCCTACATACATATAAGGCCATTGCCATGCAAGCTATACAAATTCACACCTTAACCATGCCTCAGCCACACTAAACACACAAACACAAGCATTGTTCACTAATTCCTTCACCTACCTCAAAAGGCCATTATTAATAAGTTTATTGCCACACAAAATGCCAAGCACACATGCCATACACTCACCTGCATACCAAGGCACCTCTCCACCAAATATAGCTACACACCAAAACTCACAAGTTTCCCTACTTAGACCTATAGTTCAATTATCATTCATGTCAATTATCTAAGAGATCCTGCCTAAAATACCATAGCAAGCCATAATGATTTCACACACCACACACACACCTCTTGGCCAAATAGGGAGCTCAACCTTCCATTCATTCTTTTTATCCAAACATCATACCAAACATTTATTTTATATATAATTATCCTAATTATGTATATAGTCCATCAAATTACACACTTAAGCCACCTAATCTACTAATTATGTATAAGGTTTCCAAGTTTCATTCTTGGCAAATTAACCACATAAGCTTTGCATGGCTTAAATTCACTCACCTCACAAACAAAGGAGTTTAATTCTTCACTTCAATCTTGAAAGAAACTAAAGCACACCTTAATTCTTCCTCTCCTCTATTCACGCCACTTCTCTTTCAAAAAAATACAAAAATCACACACTCCTCCAAATAAAATTCCAATCACATAGGTGTTCTTAGAATAGTCAAATCCCCTAAGAAATAAACTAAAAAGGGTGGAATTACTTACACAAAAGAAAGTTGCTCTTTTAGGCACCTTTTGATGTACACCCTTGCTTCCTTGAATTTTCTTAGACTCTTGGGGCTTTTATGGCTTCCAACACCTTCACAAATTAATTTTTGACATATTAATATGATTTTTGGTTATAATAGACATACAAAAAGCTTACAAAGGGGGATGAAAATGGTGGCTCTTGTAGAAAATGGTGTCAGGTGGGAGGAAGAGGGAAGAAAAAGAATAAGGAATGAGGGTGAGTGGCAATGGCAAAGTGAACACCTATATGTTACCTTTGACTTTTTATAGAGGTTGAGGTGGCATGATTGGGGCCTATACGCCACTCGAACAAAACAAAAAAGCTTGATTTTCATAGAAACTTTAGGGAATTTTTAAAAATCACTCGAACCTCAAAAAATCATCACATTTGTTTTAAGAATCCTTAATTGGTCGCATTTAGTGGCTCATAAAATTTCATAGCTAAATTCCACCGATAAGATAGTTAACTAACTATCTCGATTTACATGTAAACCCGTAAAATTTATAAATTTTGCAAACAACTTAGGAATTCAAAAGTTCTTTCACCAATAGACTCATGGGAATCTTTAAACTTCAAAGTATGGAACTTTTTAGTCCATCCAAGCACATCTTGGGTCATTCTCGGCCTAACTCTATTTAAGCCTACAGCCTATTGGATTACAGCCTTAAATAATTTATTAGTTATGCTACATCTTTAAATTAAGTCAATTTCATCATTTTATGGCCCTTAAAAGTTTCATGACCAGTACCCCGATCTCGAGCCTCATAAAGGAGACCTGGCACTTTGAGGACACTTCCTAGCCTCAATGGTACTATTTATAAAGCCTTTACTTATGGGTATCACAGAAATAGGGTAAGAGATTATTGTCTGAGTGTGAAAAGGGCATTACTAGACTTAATGGATATGTAGAGGCATTTATTCCTACTAAGGAAGAGAAATGCAAAAGGTTTGAAAAATGCCTTAACATAGAGTTAAGAATATAGATATCCACTACACAAATGAGAGATTTCTCAGCTTTGGTGTTAGTTGCATATGACATAGAGGAAATAGGGTAAGAGAAAAGAGAGGTCTTTTAAAGAAAGAGATATTTCACTACAGGGCAATCTAGTTCAGCCGAAGTGGCAATAAAAGGTAGAGAGAAACTCAGTCTCATCTAGGGTATTAAATACATAGACCACCTCAACCATAAAGATCTTAGGAAGCATCAATATCCAGACTTAGACCACTATAACTAGCTACTAGTGCTCTAGTAACAGGGGTTAAAAACATACCCCCGACCTATGGCATGTGTAATAGAAGACACTATGGTCAGTATAGACATGCTAGAATAAGGGGATGCTTATCTGTGGGCATAGAGACCATTTCAAAAAGGAGTGGCCCTAGACACAAATAAAGGCTCTTTGTACATAGGCATTAGTAGCACCTCAAAGTAAAGCGTAGAGACAGGTTAGAGGTGATAAGCCTAGCACTAGCTAGGGTAAGAGGTTAAAAGCCTGTACACTAGCCAAACAATGTGCAATCAGGGCCATAAAAAAGCAAAAGCTCTAAATGTCATTACTTGCACTTTTTATTTATTTGATGTTCCAGTTTTGGCATTAATAGACCTAGGATCTACTCATTCTTATATATACACTACATAAGCACATGATAGAGTGCTATAACTAGAACATGTAAGCCTAGATATTTAAGTTAGTAGTCTTATTGGATAGAGTGTGACATGAATAAAGTGTGCAGACACTATCCATTGGTGATTCATGTGCAATTGCTTCCTATTAATCTGATTGAACTACCCTTCCATGAATTTGATGTTATCTTAGGAATGGATTAGTTATTTAAACATTAGGTTATAGTTGATTATAAACATAAGAAACTAACCCTCTATACTACAGAGGGATAAGAAATGACAGTTATGGGTGAGAGAAGCTTTTTGAATAAACTCATCTCAGCTATTACAATAAAAAATCTCATTTGTAAAGGTTGTAAAGCCTATCTAGCACATGTCATTGACACTAATACTTTCACACCTAGCCTCGAATAGATTCTAGTAGTTTTTGAATTTCCTAATGTGTTTCTTGATGAGTTGTCAAGATTACCTTAGTATAGGGAACTTAATTTTGAAATTGAAGTGTATCATGCTACTTCTTTGACATCTATTACTCCTTATAGAATGGCACCTACTGAGTTGAAGGAACTGAAGGTGCAGTTGTAAGACTTGTTAGTTAAGGGTTTCATCAAACCTAATACTTCACCCTAGGGGGCACCTGTGCTCTTTATAAGGAAGAAAGATGGGTCACTTTGGTTTTCTATTGATTATAGATAGTTGAATAAATTGACAATAAAGAATATATACCCTCTACCTAGAATTGATGATCTTTTTTATCATCTTCAAGGTGCCAATATCTTTTCCAAGATAGATTTGAAGTTAAGATATCAGCTAAGGATAAAAGAGGTTGATATTCTTAAAACTACTTTTTAGGACTAGATATGAACATTATGAATTCCTAGTGATGCCATTTTGACTCACTAATTCCCCAACAGCTTTTATGAACCTAACAAATAGCGTATTTTAACCATTCTTACATTAATTTTTTGTAGTATTCATTAATGACATCCTAATGTACTTTAAGGCCAAAGAAGAAAATGAACATCATCCTAGGGTTGTGCTACAAACTATGAGAAAAAGACACTTGTATGCCAAGTTGAGTAAGTGTGCATTCTGGCTAAATGAAGTGGCTTTCTTAAGCCATATAGTGTTAACAGAAGCTATCAAGGTCGACCCTAGCAAGGTCAAAATAGTCATAGAACCTTCAAGGAATGTAATAGAAATATGAAGTTTTTTAGGGTTGGTTAGGTATTACAAAAGGTTTGTGAAAGGGTTTTCCATGATTGCAGCACTTATGACAAGGTTAATCAGAAAGAATGTCAAATTTGAATAGGATGTAAGATGTTAAGAGAGTTTTGATAAGCTGAAAAAGGTGGTGACTGAAGCTCTTATCCTAATTCAACCTGAATTGAGAAAGGATTTTATTGTGTACAGTGATATTTCACTCAATGGACTGGGTTGTGTGCTGATTTAAAAAGGAAAAGTAGCAGCTCATGCATCAAGATAGCTAAAGCCACATGAGAGGAACTACCCTACTCATGATCTGAAGGTAGCTGCCATTATTTCTCTATTGAAAATCTAGAGGCATTACCTATATAGTGAGAAATGCTATATTTACATTGATCATAAGAGTTTGAAATACCTCCTTACCCAAAAGGGATTAAACCTAAAACAATGAAGGTTGCTAGAATTGATAAAAGATTATGATTGTTTGATAGATTACCACCTAGGAAAGGCCAATGTTGTTGCAGATTCATTGAGCAAAAAGTTCATAGTGACATTGAGAGCCATGAACATTAAACTAAGGTATATAAAGGAAGATGCCATCCTGGCAGAATTATATATTAAGCCTAACTTTAAATAATAGGTGAAAAAGGCCTAAACACATGATGAATAGCTGGTATAGATCATGGATAAAGTTAAAAAGGGGAAGGCAATAGGATTTGAACTGAGTGAAGATAGATATATATATTACCATGGCAGGTTATGTGTACCTAATATAGATAACCTGAGGTTACAAATACTAAAAGAGGCACATAAAGCTCCTTATTCTATTCACCTATGCAGTATAAAGATGGATTTAGACTTCAAACCCTATTACTAGTGGTCAAGGATGAAGTGAGATATAGTAAAAAATGTGGCTAAATTTCTGACATGTCAATAGGTAAAAGCAGAGCATCAAGTTCTTTTTGGATTCCTGCATTCTATAGTAATACTGGAATAGAAGTGGGAAAAGGTTATAATGGATTTTGTAATGGGACTACCTATGACCAAAGGCAAATGTAATGTTGTGAGGGCAATTATAGATAGACTAACCAAGATAACAAATTTTATCCCTATCGGAATAAACTATTCCCTAGAGAAACTAGCAAAACTATATGTAGATGAGATTGTGAGACTCCTTGGGGTGCTAATGGCTATTATTTCTAATAAAGACCTTGTAATGCCCATAAGTCGAGGCTCTATGAATAGTACCTTCAAAGCTCAAAAAGTGTGCCCTAAGTGCCTGGTCACTTTCACGAGGCCTGAGGCGAGGCATACTGGTCAGAAAATACTGAAAATGACATAATTTAATGATTTAGCAAAATTAATAAATTATTTTAGGCTAAAATCAAGTGCTCTATATGCTCAGATGATTTAGGTCAGGAATGACCCATGATGTGCCCGAACAGACCTAAAAATACCATACCCTAAAAGTAAAAAATTCCTTTAAGGCCATTGGTTAAGGAATTTCTATTTTTTGAGGTTGTTTACTATTTTTTCTTAATTTTGAGATTTTCACATAAATAAAAATATTGATTAACTGTCCTACTAAAAGAAATTTTGACTCGAGATTTTTTAAGCCTTTAAATAGGCCTAATCAAATATTTCTAAAATTGATATGATATTTTTTAAGGTCTATATGAATTTTTAAAATTTCCTGAAGTTGCTAAGAAAAATTGAGATTTTGAGGTGCTTGGGTGACACGTGTCACCACTTGAGCTACCTTAGCCACTATGAATAGGGGTGTTAAGTGGCCACTACCCCATTTGGCCCATTGATAGCTCACCCGTCCCTCATTTCTTCTTTCTTTCTTTTTCCTCACTTAATGCCATGTCTCTCTTCCCTCCTCCATTTTCATGGTTATTCAAGCTTAATTCATTGCTAAAATGTCACCAAAAATGACCTTAATTAGTTAAGAATTAGTTCTTGAATGCTTGGGAGGCCATAGGTAAACATAGAGCTCAAGAGTAATTAAGAAAGATTTATGTACATAAAGGGTGCTTGAAAAATCAAGTTTGTGTGTAAATGGCCTTTCTCAATTTTCATTTTTTTGGAAGGGATTTCATCATTCAAATGGTGTTTATGTTCTTAGATTTTCATTTTAGAGGTCTATAGAATTTTTTATATTTTCAAAGTCATGTATGTATGTATATATACCAAGGTGGAGTTAATGTTCAACAAAGGATTTAGGGGTGCTAAAGTGTAGGCAAGACTCCAATTCAAATGTAGGTCTATGAATTTAATGTATTTGAGGCATGTCATGTTTATTACAAGTGTAATTTTTATGGAAATATTGTATGGAATTGATGGTTATGGTGGGTAAGGTGTGTGTAATGGTGAATTGAGCCTAATTTGATGTTATTTCCATGTAAATTAAGTGATTTGTGGGATGATTTAGTGAAAGGAATGGTTGGAAGGGTATGGCCTCTCTATGGCTGAAAGGTTGTGTGTATGTGTGTGTAATGGGTTAAGGCATATGTATGTAGGGATTTTAATGGTTAATGATGTGTATGTTATGGGATTTAATTGTTTGTGCATATGTATGGTGAGAAAATGTATGGTTATGGGTGGTGCCATGATTAGCTGAGAGGTATACTAGGGTACCTTAGCTTGCAAGTTATGTGTGTGGCATGGTGTATGGGATGGGAAATTATATGTTAAGCATGAAATTAGATGTATATATGGTGAATTTGATGAAAATATGCATGTATATGTGAAATCATAGCATGGTCAAGGCATGTATGTTGTATGTTATGGCATGGTGTGCATGGTATGTCATGTGTGTAGGCATATATATATTAGAATTTTGGTATATGACATGTGTGTGTGGTGAATTATAGAAATGTGCATGTGTGTGACCTTGATTTAATGGTGGCTAAGAGGTGTTAGTTGTGGTTGGCATGTTTGTATATGTGTGGGACATGGTGTATGACATGTAGAAATGGCATGATATGATGGACATAAATTGCGTGACATGAGGTTGGCATGAAATGAGCATAAACATGTGAGTAAGGATGGTAAGATGATTGGTTAGTATAAGTAAAGGAATGGTGTTCATAGATGAGCTGAGAAATGGTTTATAAGTGGCTTAAAATAGGGTTAGTAAAAATAACTTATAATGGCATGAAAATTGGACATGAGTTGGGACACTTTGTGTACTTGATTCTAAATGAATTTGAGGCCATTTGGAATGTATGGAATGACATAATTTTGGGGGCCATAATGGCATGTTGAGATGGATTAGAGTGGTATGGAGAAATGCCTAGAAAATTGTGACCATAGACCTATAACTGTCTACGAAAAATAAATAATGACATGTAATTGTTCCATTAAATTGATTAATTAGAACTTGAATAAAAAATGGCCCATAACTCAACATGATTGGACTTACAATAAGGGCATGAATTGAACTTAAATTGGGCTTGGAACTACCTAAGGAATTGACTAAAAATTGGCTTAGAAAAATAGACCTATAATTATCCAGTAGGATGAAAATAGACATGTAATTATCTGGGTCAAAATTCAATTGTTGAAATAAAATTCATAACTGTCTATTCTCTAAATATTATAAAATGATGATCAGTAAGTAAATAGACATAAAATAAAGATAGATGGCTTATTAGTTAGACACTCACTAGATAGGTTAACTGGTTAATGAGGGATTAGTAACTACTACACATTTGATAATGATTTACTAGATATTGAGAGCTCTTTGGACTAATCTCTGCTATTCGTTAGAGATATTTGATGATGATTTACTGGATATTAGGAGGTTTACACCCATGTAGTTGATACCAACCACTCTGATTTCAAAAATTCTTTAGCCATTGGACTCAGTATGATTTTCTACCTTTAAGGTCCACTATTTTCAAGTTTGTCCAGGCACATCTCAGGTCTATCACTGCTCGAAAATTTTTTATTGGCTTGATGGGTAGCTTACAGCACGAAATGAATTTTTGGTTTTGCTAAATTTTTTTATTTTGCCTTTTTCACCCAATTAAAGGACCTTCAATGTTTTACGACCTATGCCATTGCCTTGTCCACATGCAAGTGACTCGGCACCTCGGGTGTATTCCTTGGTCCCTATGGCACTGTTCTAGGAGCCCTAAAATGTGAGCATTAGATATATGGTCTGACAAACTTAGAAAAACCATTTACAGACACTTTACAAGTTATTGAAAATTGGGTAGCATAATGGCTACCCGGGTGACATACCAAAATTTTTTTTTGCCCGTTAAAAGCACTTTTATAGACAATCATTCCATTGAACCTCCATATTAAACATGTATTGAACTCACACACATAAGGCCTCAGGCCTGTACTTATGAAAACCTCAAGCAACCCACATAAACAAAGCACTTGTTTATATACATCACAAACATGTTATGTAGATATTGACAAAGTAGCTTTTTAGGCATGCTAACCCATACCTATAGTGTATTACATGAGTGTTGTCTAACAAGACAAAGGAAAGACTTTAGGTACCCTTCAAGGACTACACTGCTACACAGCATGATCTTCATAGCTGGACTACTTATCTTTGTAACCTACACACCAAAATACTAGTACGTTGAGTATAAAACTTAGTGGTGAACTTAAAGCATTCAAAACATGTTATATGCATTAGCACACATGTAATTATAATATGATAGTGTATGGGTGATATACTAGATAAATCATGCCATTTAGGTGATATGCCATTTTTACACAATAATTATCAAAATGCCACTATAGCAATTTTAATTAAATCATTCATGTAATAATATGCCCTTATTTAGAGTCTGGATATTAATTCTATTTAATTTAATAGACCAATCTAGATAGACTACACCTAAGACACTAGACTAAGAGGGAATTAAAAGTTATGCAATGGCCCACATTTTGGACCCCGATTGCTATACTGGCCTAGTTTGATAGAAGGGATTAGTTCACTTGAACCTCAATATCAGATAAGAGATAACAAGGATCAGTCCATAAACCTTCCAATATTTGAAGCAAATCAACCTCAAAATCATATTATGGATAACAGGGAATAGTTTATAGACCTTCTAATATCTAGAAATCATAGCTAACCATAATGGATAGTAGGGATTAGTTGGTAGATCTCCTAATATCCAAATAATCATTAACATCATCCACTTCTAAAGTATAGCAAGGATTAGTTTGTAGACCTCCAAATATCCAAAAAAATCATAGAAACCATTTAGCAATTGCTAATCTCTAAGTTGATCAATTAACCCATCTAGTGGGTGTCTAACTAATGGGTCATCTAACATTGTTTCAAACTCACTTATTTACTAATAATCATATTATACTATTTAAAGATTAAAAGAAGATAGTTATGAATTTTATTTAACATTCAAAATTTGACCTGAATAGTTACAGGTCATTTTTGGTCCTATTGGATAGTTACGGATCAAATTTTCTAAAATACTTTAAGTTATTTTCATAGGCATAATTAAAGTCATATTAACTCTAGTCTAGTCCATTATTTTAGTCCAATAATGTTCATGTTAAATATCCATTTTGAGTATAGGTCCTTAAATTAATTTTATAGGATAGTTACAACTCATTTTCTAATTTTGTGTAGGCCATTTTAAGTCCAAATTCGGTCATTTTTCATGCCATTATTTGGTGCCGTTTGAACTCATTTCCATACACTATCAGAGGCCTAAAGCCAAGCTCAAATATATATCTCAAATCGCCATAAAAATGTCTTCCATTCCATCTCACATAAACAATACAAATTGTCTCAAAATAAATTGCCATTTTTATGCCAAAGCTAGTCCATTTTAAGGTCACTTTTACTAAGCTATTACAAGCCAATTTCAATTTCATTTGATAACCATTTCCTAATCTTAAAAGGCATCCCATATTATATATATTTCATGCCTTATTACTCATATATATTCACCTAATTCATGCTATATGGACATTACACAATGACACTAAATATGTCATGCCAATCACAAACATACACATGCCATGCCATGCCTCATTTTTCATGCCATTCTTGCCTTGCATACCTTTCATCCAATTCCTCCAAATAGCCATAAACATGCTTTGAAGCACATAAACACATACTTATACACATATAATGCCATTACCATGCTACCTAAACAATTACATACCTTATATATGCCTCGGCCACACTAAACACACACACATATACACAAGTCTTATTCATCAATTTTATCATCTACCCCTAAAATGACATCACTAACAAGCCAAATTCCATATAATATGCTAAGCATAATTGCCATACACCTATCCTACACACTAAGGCACCTCTCAACCTAATAAAGACTCACATCAACACTCATAATTCTCATTATAATTCATTCATTTTTCATGTCCAATACCTTAGAAGTCACGCCAAATCCACCTTAACAAACTATATACACATCATACACACCATACATACCATCAGCCAAATGGGGAACTTATCTTTCCATTCACTCCTTTCATTAAATCACCATTCTAATAATTCATTTCACATACAATTAACATAAACACAAGCCTAATTCACCATTAAATACAATTTGACCTTAAAATCCATCATATTTTTTATAAAGTTCTCACACTTATTTCATATAAATTCCTACATACATGCCTTCAATGCCTTAAATTCACTTACCTCTTCAATAAAGGAGACTTATTCTTCATTTCAAGTTTGCCAAAAGCCTAATTGCACCTCACTTGTCCTTAGCTAACATACATGCCACTTTACCTTTAAAAATCCATAAAAAAAATCCTACAAGTCCCTAAATCAAATTCTAAGGTTATAGGCATTCTTATAATCACAAAATATCCTAAGAAATAAATTAAAATGGGAGGAAACACATACATATCAAAAGTTATTTCGAACACCTCTTTTATGTGCACTTGATCTCTCTTGAATTTTCTTAAGCTTTACGGACTCCTATGGCCTCCAATGCCTTCAAAAATCAATTCACAACACAATTAGAGAATTTTTTAGGGTAATTAGGAAAATAAAAACTTATAAGAAATAGCAAAAATGGTGGGAATAAAGAAGGAATGGCGTCGAAATAGTGAAGAAGAAGGAAGAAGAAAATTAATAGGCAGTGAGTGGATAATGCCATGTAAATACTTAGGTATCACCAAGAGCTATTTGTAGTGGGTGAGGTGTCATTGGTGGTGCCACATGCCACCTAAGCCTCCCAAAAAGCTTGATTTTGATAAATATTTTGGGGAATTTTTAAAAATCACTCGGACCACCAAAAATTATTACATTTATTTTAAAAATCCTAATTTGGTCTAACTTAGAGGCTTATAAAATTTCAAGGCCAAATTGCCTCAAAAGGAAAATTAACTAACTACCTTGATTTACATGTAAAACCTAAAATTTAAGAGAAATTGCAAATGATCTCAAAATTTAAAAATTCCTTAACTAATGGACTTAGGGGAATTTTTCACATTCAAGGTATTGTATTTTTAAGTATATCCAACCACATCTCGAATCATTCTCACGTGAATCCATCTGAGCTTACGACCTATTAGATTACAGCCTAAAATAATTTATTAGTTCTGCTAAATCATTAAATTAAGCCATTTTCATCATTTTCAAGCCCCTCAAAGTTTCATGATAGTACACCCTACCTCGGGCCTCGTGAAGGTGACTCGGCTCTCTAGGCATACTTTTTGAGCCTCGAAGGTACTGGTCATAGAGTCTTAACCTACGGGTATCACATATATAGTATGATAAGAAATTAGTAAAGGAAAATATACACTAAGTGTGAAATAAAGTTTAATATATGGCATATAATGAGATACATGGAATTTGAGCATTATAAGATTTATTTGGTATGAAAGATTTATGATAAAAATAATGTGTAAATATGGTGATGGAAATGTCACATGATATGAGACATGAAAGAATGATATATGATTGCATAAGGCCATGAGAAGATTGAAAAATGACCAAATGAATAGTGAAAATGACTAAAAGAATAGTAACATTTTTGTATAATGACCTATGACTATCCAGTGCAAAAAGTGACCTATAACTGTCCAGTAAAAATGAGTAGATAAATTTGATTAATATATATGTCTAAATAACATGGAAATAAATAAATTAAATGAACAATAAATAAAAAAAGATGATTAAAAGATAGTTAGCCTATTAGTTAGATGCCCACTAGATAGGTAGATCGATCAATTAAGAATTAGCAACTGCTAGAGATATTGTGCCTTTAGGGCTATAATTTTGATGGCAGGTGCAGCCGCTGTGGTCGAGATGTTAACCATTGCACTATGTGGGTACAACTATGATGGTTCCCAGATGGGACTATTGCACTAGGTGGGTGTAACCACTGACATCTCAATATAGACCACTACACTATATGGGTATAGCCACGGTGGTCCTAATGAGGGCTATTGCATTATGTAGGGTAGGTGCAGTTGTAAAGGTCCTGAGATAAGTCACTGCACTATATAGGTGCAGCCACAATGGTTCTAAGATGGGGCCATTACATTAGGCGGGTGCAGCCATTTAAAATGTGGGCTATTGTATAGTTTGGGTTTCCCTATTATCCAGTGTTTTAAAGTGTCATCTTTCTAGTTTAGGCCTATAATAAAAATGTATGTTATGGATAATAACTGTAGATACTGAATGAATAATATATATGAAATAAAGGCTATAATTATAGACTGGTAATATAAGTTAACCAGATAGAATAATAACTTAGTATTATTTTGATAATACTATTTTTGTATACTATATGGTGGATATCTGATTTGTGTGAGGCATATATGATTGCATGACAAGTTTTTATTGCATTAAATCCACCACTGAGATATATGCTCAACGTATCAGTGTTTTGATGTATAGGTTATTGATATAGTAGCTATCTAGCCTTAGTGTATTTGTAGTGTAGCAGAGATAGACATTTAAGGGTATCATTTTGTACTTTTGATGGTTTTATATTTAGAAATCATATATATATATAAGTGTCAGATAGGGCTTTGCTAGGCAAGATTTAAGTTGATGTACATTATGAACTTGATGTATAAATAGACACCTAGAATGGTATATATATTTAGCTTGTCTGATAGTTGTAGGCCCTAGGCCCTATGTGTTATTGTTTGCATGCTATAGTATAATAACATGTGAATTAGAGGACATGAAGGGTCTAGGAGATGATAGAGAATTGAATATGATCCTATAAGTGTTTCCTTGTAGGTATATATTTTGGGGTTAGTTACCTGGGTAGCCATTATGCTTCCTAAGTTCTCATAAAATGAATAATTATTGTAAAATATATTTTGTCAACTGGAAATATATTTTTATCAGATGTATATAGTCAATATAAAAGGCTTATATGAAAAGATTGAAGAAAATGCATGTTTAAATAAATAAATTAACTATTGACATAAGTGTTAAATGAATGAGCTTGGGGAGTAATTTAAATATAGGTGACCAGCGGAAAGTAGCATTCCTTGTATGGTTCCTTCAAGAATAAGCAACGGGTGTTATAGAGCTATAAAGATAAATCTAAGAGGTTGATTGGTCTTTTACAGCCTATATACATAAATAAGATGCAAAAAAGGTTTAGCATAGATCTCTTAAATAAAAGGTTTAACCCAATGGCTCATGGAATAGCCCTTTCTAAGTTTACGTGTCCTAAGACATAAGAGGAGAAAGAACACATGAGTAGGATCCTATATGCCTCAGTTATAGGATCTATAATGTATGCTATATTATGTACCAAACCTAATGTAGCATTTGCTATGATTGTCGTGAATAGATTGCAATCCAACTATATGAGGAATATTGGGTGGCTATCAATAATATCATTAAATACTTGAGAATAACTAAGGATTTATTCTTGGTATATGTAGAAGGGGATTTACAAGTAAGTGGGTATACGAATGCCAACTTTCAATTTGAAAAAGAAGATTGCAAATTTGAGTCACCCTTTGTGTACTTATTTATAAGAGGTCAAGTTAGTTGGAAGAGTTCCAAATATGATACAACTATAGACTCAACAATTGAGGTAGAGTACAGTGTAGCTTTCAATGTAGTTAAGGAAGTAGTATGGATCAAGAAGTTTGTCACTAAGCCAAGAGTGGTACCAACCATTGTTGACCTACTACCTTTTTTTATAATAACAATAGGGCTACTGCACAAGCCAAGGAACTATAGTCTGATCAATGATAAAAACATGTACTCAAGCATTTCTATCTCATTAGAGAGATAATAGCTAGGCAAGATGTAAAGATTGAAAGAGTCCTAAATGATCATAATATTGTTGATCCTTTCACTAAGACACTGTCTTAAAATAAATTTATTCTCCTTGTAAATAAATCGACATTCAATATAAAGGATATTAGCTATAGTGCAAGTAGGAGTGTGACACACCCTACTAGATCCCTTAGGAGACCCTATAGGTGATGCACACACTCTTAAGTTACTAGTATCATACATATCACTTCCATTACTTATATCGACGTAACTTACTTTGTGTCTAAATTCACTAACCATTTATTTTATATCCCATTTAAGGTGTATCATACAAAAATGCCACTTTTAGGTAATTATGGGTCATTTCCAAAAAACTAAGAAATTCTGACAGCATAATGGCTGTTCGATTTTTATCCAAAATTTTTACAAGCCTGTTTAACACTTCTATAAACATTCTACAGCTCTTGGACCCATTTAGTCCCCTATTCTCAGCCTAACATCAACAACTGTCACACATCAAACTTAGGCCTTAGGTCATAGATAAAAGCATGCATATATAGAGCCTCAAGCTTACATTAACATCACACAGCATAGCTGAACACACATCCATAAGAAAAACATATAGGACTATTTTATTTACATTAGTAGTTTATGTTTACTTATATACATCACCTTTATAGAGCTCAAATACATGCTTTTACCCACTTCCCACCTAGGTACATAGATATCAAAAATTGTAAAATAATTACTTTATAATCGTTCATAGGTATCTTTTGAACTTTTATTGCCACGATTCATGAGGCAAGATTCCATTATTGAGTACCTTCGACCCAAAATAGGTACGCTGAGTATATAAGATACTCAGTAGTGAACTAAAAGCATTTAAATCATGGCATTATATCATTTTCATACCTGTGCAGTTTAATAACTAATTTTACCTCATTTTGTAATTTAATTATACAACCTAGTGCCAAATTACTGAAATACTCCTAAGGCATTTGTAAGTTATGAAATAACAT
>CANXYI010208735.1:0-16041 GCA_948208565.1 Hura crepitans
CACTAAAACGGCATGGTTTTGACGTTTCTATGTAAAAAAAATAAAATATATAAAAAGTTTGGTCGGTTCGGTTTCTTCTATCTAGTTCATTGAGTTTTTAGACCGAATCGACCGATTGCTCACCCCTTGCTGAAAGATGGACTAAGCACAACCAGTGCTTATGGATTTAAAATCTGGGTTTTCTCTCTTTTTTCCCACATATAGGTGTAAGGGAAAATTTGTAAATGGGGGGCAGAGTTAGTTACTCTTGGCATCTGTAGAAGCCAAGTTAGTTGTAGCAGCTGTACCAGCTGGCAGTAGAATCAAGGCACATGCCCCTTTGGCAGTATGTGCATATCATAGAACTTCTATATGTGTAACGTCCCATACTACTGAGGGACCACCTTTATTGAACAAACTTCTCTGCTGATGTTATGTGCAAAGTTGCTTAATAGAATGGTCTCAACTCGTTGGAAGGGAATCACATCTAGGCTCCTTGTTTTAACCATGAGGCCAACAATAACCAATTCAGAGCAACTCTCCCACATTTCTTACTAAATTTAGTTGCTATTACTCCAATACGCAGCTATATTTGAGACCCTAACTACCTTTCTAACAGGTCGTTCACATGATCATGTTGTTCCCTTAAAACCCAACATGGGCCTTATAAATGTTCAACCCTATCGGTACTCCCATCACCAAAACACTGAAATTGAAAATTTGGTGGCTGAGTGTTATCCAACCCTGTAGTAGTGTTTATGCTTTGCCAGTCTTATTGGTGAAGAAAAAAGATGGTTCTTGGTGCTTCTACATTGATTACCGAGTGCTCAACAAAGTTACAATCAACAACAAGTTTCTCATACCGATAATTGAAGATCTCTTGGATGAACTTCATGGGGCTACTATCTTCTCAAAAGTTGATATCTGGTCTGGATATTATCAAATCCGGATGAAACCAAAGGATATATAGAAGATAGCATTCGAGACTTATTTAGGCCATTTTGAATTTAGAGATGCCTTTAGGCCTCACCAATGCCCCGGCTACTTTTTAGACCTTAGTGAATCACATCTTTCAACCTTATATTTATAGAAATTTGTGCTTGTCTTTTTTGATGATATGTGTAAAACTAGAAGAGGAGTGAAAGGAAATAGAAAAAGATGAAGTCTGAATTTTTACCTTGATTATTCCCTCAAGCCGAATGGGAATTTATATTGCGTAATATGTACATAATAGGAAAGAAATATAATGTACAGAATAGGAAAGAAATATACAGATTCTACAGCTGTTATAATCACAAAAGTCAAGCCTATAATCTCTGTATAATCTTTGTAATTCAGCCTAAAATCAAGCCTATCATAACACTCTCTCTCAAGCTGGAGCGTATATATCTAGCTTGTTACATATATACTCAATTTGAGGCTTCCTAAGAGCTTTAGTGAAAATATATTCTAACTAATCATTAGAATTGACAAACCTAGTGATAATACATCTTGACTCAATCTTCTGTTTGATAAAGTGACAATCTATCTCTATGTGTTTCGTTCTCTCATGAAACACTGGGTTTGAGGCAGTTTGCAGTGCTGCTTGATTGTCACATATCAACTTCATTAGACAAATAGTTTCACACCTTAATTCCTGAAGCAGTTGTTTTAACCAAATAAGTTCACAAGTGACTAAGGCCATGGCTTGATATTCTGCTTTTGCACTTGTTCTTGCTACAACATTTTTTTTTTTGACTTTTCCATGATATTAGGTTTCCTCCAAAGAAGACACAATATCCTGAAGTGGACCGTCTGTCTGAGGGAGATCTAGCCCAATCCGCATTCGAATATCCAACAATTTGTGTATTTCCCTTGTTTTCATACAACAAACCTTGTCCAAGAGCTCCTTTGATGTATTTAAGGATGCGTATCACTGCATTCCAATGACTTGTCACATGGAGCTTGGAGAAATTGACTAGCCACACTCACTGCAAAGGAAATGTCTGGACGTGGTATTGTGAGATAATTAAGTTTCCCAACCAATCTTCGATATTGACTAGGATCTTTTAGTGGCTCCCCTTGTCCTGGAAGAAGCTTAGCATTAGGATCCATAGGAGTATCCACAGGTGTGCAATCCAACATTCCTGTTTCTTCCAGAATATCCAATGCATACTTTCTTTGAGAGAGAGTAATGCCGGTGCTTGATTGTGCTACCTCAATGCCCAAAAAATAGTTCAACTTTCCCAAGTCTTTAGTCTGAAAGTGGTTGAATAGATGTTGCTTGAGTTGAGTGATTCCTTCATGATCATTTCCAGTGATAGCAATATCATCCACATAAACCACTAGATAGATACATTTGCCATGATTATTATGACGGTAAAAGACTGAGTGATAAGCTTCACATCTTTTCATTCCAAATTTCTAAATAATAATGCTAAACTATCCAAACCAAGCTCTTGGAGATTGTTTTAGGCTGTAAAGAGATTTTCTCAGTCGACATACTAACCCAGACTCACCCTGAGCAACAAAACCTGGTGGTTGCTCCATATAAACTTTGAAGGAATGCATTTTTAGTATCCTACTGATGAATAGTCCAATGATTCATTGCAACAAGAGATATCAAGAGCCGAATAGAGGCAATTTTGGCAACTAGAGAGAAGGTTTCTCCATAATCAAGACCTTAAATCTATGTAAACCCTTTTGCAACCAAGCGTGCCTTCAAGCGGACTATCTTGCCATGAAGCCCAACTTTCACGTATAAACCCACCGACAACCAACTGTAGATTTGTCAGGTGGTAAGGGAACTAGATACCAAGTATGATTAGCTCGAAGAGCATTCATCTCTTTAACCATAGCTTGTTGCCATCTAGGATCAACCTGTGCTTCACTAACAGTCTTTGTAATAGGCACATTGGATAAATTTGAGATAAAGGCATAATATGAGGGTGATAGACGGTGATAACTCAAAAAATTGTAAATAGGATGAGGATTATGAGAAGAACAAATACCTCTTCTGAGTGCAATGGGTAGAGTGGGTTCTTCTACTTGAGGCATGACCGGGGATGGAGAAGGTGGTGTAAGAGAGGAATCACTTGGAATATGCATTTGTTTTGTACTTGCAAGAGAATTATTAGTTGCATGTGCATGGGATCGTCGGGAGTATACCTGAAGAGGTTTAGTGGATGGTGTAACATTAGAAATAGGAAAGGTAGGGACAGGAAGAGATTCTACTACATCCTTTTGATCAAGAGGTTGAGATGAGAAATAGAGAGATGTCTCAAAGAATGTTACATCTGCTGAAATAAAATATTTGTTAGTGGTTGGATCATAGCATTTGTATCCTTTTTGATGGCGAGAGTACCCCAAGAAGACACACTTAATGGATTTGGGAAGAAGTTTGTCTCTCCCAGGCGTATGATTGTTTACAAAATAGGTACAACTAAAGACACGAATAAAGAGAGGGTAAGGTGGCTGACCCGATAAGACAATAGAATGAGGACTTTGATTCTGCAATACTAAAGAAGGCATACGATTATTTAGATAGCATGCAATTAGAATAGCATCCCCCCAAAAATGAAGAGGTACTTTGTGATGGAGGAGCATGGTACAAGCGGCTTCAATGAGATGGCGATTTTTATGTTCAGCTACTCCATTTTGTTGTGGGGTATATGAGCAAGAAGTTTGGTGAATGATCCCCTGAGAGGTCATGAACTCTTGAAAAGAAAGAGAGAGATATTCTCGTGCATTATCACTTCGTAAGTCTTTAATTGAAACTCCAAATTGATTATAAATCTCAGCACAAAAATTTTTGAAAATATCAAACAGTTCAGATCTATTTTTCATGAGAAACAACCAGGTGCAACGAGAATAATCATCAATAAATGTAGCAAAGGAATAAAAACCCAAATTTGAACTAACACGACTCGGACCCCATATGTCTGAGTGAACAATACTAAACAAAGATGAGGTTCTTTTACTTAATTGCTTTGGAAACGAAGTATGAGTGTGTTTCCCAAGTTGACATGACTTGCATTCTAAAGAAGATAGCTTTGAAAGACTAGGAACCATTTTATGGAGTTTGGAGAGATTAGGATGACCCAAGCGGCTATGAAGAAGATCAATTGAAGCAGTGGAAGTAAAGGTTGTTGGTGTAGGAGGGCAAGAAAGGGAGTCTAATCCGTGTGACTCATGCCCTTTGCTAATCATCTTCCTCGTACTCTGGTCCTGCATAGAAACAAAATGGGAATCAAATATGACTCTACAATTAAGTTGTTTGGAAAGTTTACTAATGGGAATCAACCTATATGGACATTCTGGGGCATATAAAACCGACACTAATAGAATAGAAAGAGGTTAAATTTCTCCTACTCCTTTAATGATAGTTTGAGATCCATTAGCTAATCTAACAAACAATCGACTACTAGACAAGGAAACAACCTGAGTAGGTCCCTAAACATTTGAGTGAATGACCATGAACGGAAATTTACTTCTATTATTGCTTCAAGGATAAGAGTTTTGAGAATGTTTCATATACTTATAGGCATCACAAAATAAAGAGTTCAAATTAGGTTTGGAAAACAAGCTAGGATATAATTTTGCTAATACAAAAAATGAAGGGTGTCCTAATCTCCTATGACACTATTTAATTTCATCATTAACATCCTTATTTCGACCAAAAAAGGCTTGTTGATGATTAGAGCCTTCATCGCCATCCAGTAGATATAAGCCATCATGCAATCTACCACTGCCGATCTTCTTTCCGATGTGAGTTATCTTGAAAAATACATTTATTAGGAAAAAAATTCAATTTTGCAGTTACTAGTTTTTGTGAGGTCACTAACGGATAAGAGATTAACAAGAAAGTTAGGAACATGGAGCACAAATGATAATTGAATATCAGGGGCATAGAAAACAAAACTTGTTCCAGAGGCGGGAGTGAAAGGACCGTTGGCTATTCTTATAGTATTCTTTTCAATACATGGCGAGTAATCAAGAAAATGTTTTCAAGAACCCGTCATTTGTCTATTCGCACCAGAATCAATAATTTAGGAAACATTACTAAGATTACTTGACTGTAGAAAGTCATTGGACTTGGCACTAGAAGAGGAGTCAGTATGGGATAACAGAAGCTTTAGATGCTGAATTTCTTCAAGAGAGAAAAAACTAGAGATAGTTGGTTCCGAGTTTGATTCCATAGTTTCTGATAAATTTGCTGGAGTCTTGTTGAATTTTTGCTTTTCCCACCATGTCCTCTTGTCGGGCGGCCATGCAACTTCTAGAAAGTCTCCTTTCTATGCCGAGGTTTCCCACAATAATCACATTGCAAATGATCTTTATCAGAACTGGATGGCTTTGATTGCTCTGAGGAACTTTGAGTGGCCATAAGTCCAGATTTTTCAACCGGTGGAATATAGAGCATAGCACTTCGCCTGCTTTTCTCCTGCTAGACATAAGAATAGGTTTCTTCAAGAGAGGGAAATGGATTTTTGTCTAGAACTTGAACTCTTATCTAATCATATTCAGTGTTCAATCCTGCTAGAAAATCATAGACTCGTTCTTTGGCAACTAATTTCTGGAACTTAACAGTATCTGCGGGACAATCAACTTGAAAGTCCTGATGAAAATCTAATTCTTGCCATAAACTGCTTAACTCAGAAAAATATTGGGAAATCATCATCTCTCCTTGCTTAGTTTCATGAACCTTGTTCCTAATTTTATAAATCTGTGCATTCTTGCCCTTCCTTGAATATGTAAGGGTGACGACATTTCAGATTTTTTCTGCGGTATCAAGCAATAGATAAGTACGCGAAATTTGCGGTTGAATAAAATTTATAAGCCATGCCATGACTAATGAATTTTCGGAATCCCATTGATGATAACGAGGATCATCAATAATAGGTTTTGGTGTAGTCCCAGTAATATATCCCTGCATATCCCTAGCTTTGAAAAACAATAAACATGAATGAGATCATGCAAGATAGTTATTGCCATCAAGCTTAACTGGACTAATTTGCAAGGATGAGTTATTAGTACTAATAGCAGTTGTTGAATATCTCATATCGGTTAATTATAAGATAGTTGTGCTCTTTAAAATGGCATGTGTGCGATCCTCTCTCTTTGAGTTAGCTTTTGGGGTGAGGTAGGCACAAGTCCATTTTCTTAACATAGTATTAGAGCTACCAATTGTGATATTGGGGCCAGCCGCATGTGTTTGCATGTTCATGCTCTAGGTTTCCGTCTATGTTCGGCCCTTGGTGTGAGAGGGTGTGTTGAATATCCCACGTCGGTTAATTATAAGATGATTGTGCTCTTCATAATGGTATGTGTGCAATCCTCTCTCTTTGAGTTAGCTGTTGGGATGAGTTAGGCACAAATCCATTTTCTTAACAACAATAATTTGCTTATCATCCGCCATTATGAAAAATTTAGGGAACAAATAGCCAACCACACAATAGACAACAAGGAATAACTGTAAAAAATACCAAGAAGGTAGTGAAGAACCTGGTATAATCAAAGAACAGCGATGCAGGAACGTGAACAAGAACTTAGGGGAGAGCAAAAAGTCATTAGATTCAGCCACTAACCGGGCAAAGAGATCGGAGAAAAAGTCGGGAAGAGGTATCAATTGCCCGATCAGAGAGGTGATGCGGCGGTGAACCACATGCGTCGGCAAATGGAGGAAGGCGATGGCGTGTGAGGTGTATGTGCTCGTCAGACGGTGAGCGGAGCTAAACGTTTGGGCCGGCGTTGGTGCTGCAAGTCTTCTAGAAGTGGTGGTGAGAAAAAAAGGACGCCTCTAGATCGCAAATCCCCAATTTTTGTGTTCTAGGGTTTATTGTTCACAATTTTCAGAATTTTATGGACCTATAGTCTGGTTATATGGCTCTGATACTATGTAGATTTTTGAGAATTATGAATTGTTATTATTTCTCGTGTATTTTACAAAATCTATGGGGTATATATACACAATTCTAGGACTCCTAAAACAGGAAAATACAATAAACCTAGTCTGGGTATAATTCCTTATTAGAATCCTAATCAGAAATAATTTCTACTTGTTGAATATCCCACATCGGTTAATTATAAGATGGTTGTGCTCCTTATAATGGCATGTACAATCCTCTCCCATTGAGCTAGCTTTTGGGGTGAGTTAGGCACAAGTTCATTTTCTTAACATGATATTAAAGCCACCGGTTGCGATGTTGGGCCACCTGCAGGTGCCTGCATATACTCACGCTTTAAGCTTCCTGCTATGTTCGGCCTTGGGTGTGTTGAATATCCCACATCGGTTAATTATAAGATGGTTGTGCTCTTATAATGGCATATGCAATCCTCTCTCTTTGAGCTAGCTTTTGGGATGAGTTAGACACAAGTCAATTTTTTTAACACTACTTACACACATCAATAGCTCTCTTGATAGTCAACTCATATGTTTGAGTATACCCCTGAGCAACTAGTCTTGCTTTGTAGTGTTCCAATGACCCATCAACATTAAACTTCAAGGAAAAAACCCATTTGCATCCAACTAGTTTCTTCCCTTTCGATAGGTTAACTAATTCCCATTTCCCTTTCTTTTCTAAAGTGTCCATTTCAGTTCTCATGGCTTGCCTCCATTCTTCTTTAGATAATGTTTTGGCTAAAGTGTTTGGAATAGTAATTTTATTTAGATTCGTGAGAAAGTTCTTGTGAGATGGTGAGAACTTCTTAAAGGATATAAAATGGGATAGAGGGTTTAATGGCCTTTTGGCATGCTCTCGATTTCCTTTCCTCATAGCTATAGGTAAATCTAGGTCAGTTTTCTGAGGTTCAGGAAGTTCTTCAAGTAGTGGTGGAGTAGATTGAGGAATAGGTTTAGATTTTGTTACCTTATTCTCAAAAGTTGGATTGGAGACTTGCACTTGTGTCGAATCAGAAGCTGGACCTTGCTTTCTTGATTCAAGAGTCTTGTTATCCTATGCTTGAGATAAATTATGAGTTATAGGTGATACTATAGGAGATAGGTTCTGTTTGAACACTTGGCATTGATTCTTTTGACACTAGAGGTGAAGACGAAGGTGGTAGATTAGGTAGGAAAAAATCCTTAACTTCCATGATAGATGGTTTCTATTGAAGGTAGGATTCAGTGAAATATGGTTTCCCTTTTGCAAATGTGACATCAGTAGAGACAGAGTTTCCTGGTGGAAGGATGAAAACATTTGTAACCCTTTTGTGTGGATGAGTATCCTACAAAGAAACATTTAGTGGCCGTAGGATCTATTTTCCCCCTTATGAATAGGAGCAAAGGAAGTGCACCCAAAGGTTCTAAGTGTGAGATTGTTTGTAGTACGAATATCAGGATAAAATTGAGAAAGGACTTCCATTGGACTCTGTGATCCTAGAACTTGTGAAGGAATTCTGTTTATGATATAGGCAGAAGTGAGTACTGCCTCCCCCCTATAATGTTTTGGTACATTTTGATCAAATAAGAGTGCTTGAATAGTGTTTAAAAGATTATCATTTTTCCTTTTAGCTACAGCATTTTGGTGTGGAGTTTTAATGCAAGATGATTCATGGATTGTCAGACCTAATCCTCCTTTTGGAAAAAAGAAGACAACACTTGATTAAAGTAAACCTTTGCATTGTCAGACCTAAACCTTTTTATTTTGATACCAAACTGATTTTGAATCATCATATGGAAATTGGGGAAAACATTACTCACATCTGATTTGTGTTTGAGCAAGAAAATCCAAGTGACTCTAGTGCAATCATCAATGAAAGATACAAACCATCGTGCACTGGAAATAAAGGTCCCTATATATCACTGTGAAATAAATGGAAAGGAATACTAAGCCATTTATTAAGGCCTCATTGCACTTAGGTCCCATTCCTAATAAAGGGCTTAATTTTCCTTTACTTTTTAGAAAAGTCTAAACTAACCGAGACCATTTGAGATAATTTCTGCCATTAAGTCGATAGGTGGCTTGGATATTTTGTGATTCACATGTGGAGTGCTGAATTTGTTCTTCCTCCCTTTAAGGGTTTGAAGATGTTATTTCTGACATTCTTTTGATTGTCATAACACTAGGTGATGAAGGTTGGCAATGAAGGCTAAGAGAAAATCGAAAAAAAAAATTTAGGCGAAAGAATCAGAATTTGGCTCTAATACCATGTTGAAAAAAGGGGAATTTGTATTTATAATTTTTACATACTTTAGTCATTGATGGGTCATATATACACGCTAACAAGGGGAAACAAAATTCCTAATCATATCAGAATCCTTACAATCCCTACACAGAATCTCTAAATGTTAGGAACTATCAGAATCCCTACACATTAGGAAACAAATATTACCCAGATTCCTAGTGTTAACTGACCACTAATCAAGCAGAAAAAATTTGTGCTTTACCACCACACCTATTTTGGCACTGCCTAACTTTCAACGGCCCTTTGTCTTGGAGTGTTATGCTAGTACAATTGGTCTTCGTGCTGTCCTTATGCAAAATGGAAGGCCCATCTCCTGTCTTTCCAAGCCTCTCAGCCCTCGAAATCAACTACTGTTTGCCTATAAATGGAAGCTGCTGGCCATTACATTTGCAGCCACAAAATGGTGGCACTACCTCGAGCAAGGTCCCTTTATCATAAAAACTTACCATGAGAGCATAAAGCACCTCCTAGAACAGCGTCTGCATACCTATATCTAGCAAATGGGTATATCACTAAACTATCGGGTCTTGATTACAGCATTTAATATAAAAAGGGCACTGAAAATAGAATTGCATATGCTCTTTCAAGAAAGGATGAAGTTTTTTCTATACACCATTTCCATCTCTCAAATATGCCCTTTATGGCTCAAATTGATTCCTGTTCTGGTGATTCTACCTCACAAGCCAACTCAGTGGGCCACTTGGCTTAACCTTGTGGAATATTGGTATAATACCGGTTATCATACAGCCATCAAGATGTCCCCCTTCCAAGCTCTCTATGGGTTTCCACCCCCACCCCTTGTTCTCCCATTTGATAATGTGCCTGTAGCAGTAGCAACAAAGGATTTCCTTAACTCTAGCGAATCAATGAATTCTTTTCTTAAATATAAGCTTGCTGCCTCTAAGAATAGGTTGAAGCAATTTGCAAATAGAAAGAGAACCTTCTGGGAGTCTCAAGTGAGTAATTGGGTTTATCTTAAAATTCAACCATACCGCCAGCTTACCCTCTCTATCAAGAAATCATTGAAATTAATAGCCAGGTACTATGGTCCCTTCATGATCATCGAGAAGATTGGCAAGGTGCCTTTTGCAGCTTCTACTAGACTGCAAGCTCCACCCAATCTTCCATGTTTCACTTTGAAACCAAAGTTGGGAGATCAAGTATCCTGCTCCACCTGGGGAGAATGTATCAGAATAATCTATGCCAAGACTTTAGCATATTCTTTGGTGACAAGTTTTGTTTCAAGTCTAGTAATAGATCCATCTAGATTGATTTGAACACCCATTTACAACCAATAGCCCTTTTGCTTGGTGGTAGGACGACCAAATCCCAAGTACCATTCTCATCTAGAGCATTTATTTCTTCAGTCATTGCATTTTGCCAGCTAGGGTGAGATAACACCTCTTTAACAGTTTTAGGTACATCAACAGAATCAAGAGTAGCAACAAAGGAGCAAGAAGAGGGTGATAAGTGATTATAAAAAAAGAAAGAAGAGATTGGGTAAGTACATTGTTGTTTTACCTTTGCGAAGAGCAATGGGAAGATCAGAATCATCGTTCGCAGAGGGAATTGGATCAGATGAAGCAGCAGTTGGAATAGGACATGGTTGAGGATCCTCTTGGCATGTAAGAACTTCTTGTCTTCTGGAGTATGTCTACACAATATGAGGTTTTGCTGGTTTGGGTGCAGCATTTGTATTTGGTTCCAGTGAAATAGTAGTAACTGTGTATACCAAGAAGTCATCATCTCCCCCTTGACTTGCATAAGTGGAAGAATTAGAAAAAAATGGTTTATTTTAAAAAACAGTTAAATCAACGGACATCGGATATTGATTTAGATCAGGACTAAAACAATGATACCCCATCTGGAGACGAGAATATCCCAGAAAAACACATTTGAGGGACTTAGGATCTAATTTAGTAACCTGGGGACGAACTTATCTCACAAAACATGTACTGCCAGGTATTTTGGGTTCCACAGGAAACAATGGTTTATGTGGACATGAGGAAGCAAGCAGTAGAAACCGCATTAGCCCAAAAATTCTTTGGAACTTGCATTTGGAATAGAAGACCTCTGATTGTTTCAAGATGTCTATTTTTTCTCTCGGCCACACCATTTTGAGATGGCGTATCAACACATGATGTTCGGTGAAGAATCCCATTTTGAATCATGTAGTTTTGAAAAGTTTCTAAAAGATATTCTTCGGCATTGTTACTCCTTAAGATATGAACACAAGTATTGAACTGAGTTTTTATTTCAGCACAAGAGGCAGAAAAATGTGAACAATTCAAAACGTTTTTTCATTAAGAACAACCAAGTCATGGCACGAGAGTAGTCATCAATAAAGGAAACAAAATAGTTAAAACTAGTTTTAGAAGTTATTGAACATGTCCCCAAACATCAAATGAACTACTTCAAAAGGAAAATTCGCCTTTTTATTAACACTAGAATATAAGAAGGCGATGGTGTTTTGCAAACTGACATGAATCTCATTCTAAAGAAGAAATACTGGAGAATTCAAGTAAAAGTTGCTTCAAAATGGAAAGAGGGGTGCCCTAACCGATAATGTGCTTCAAAAGATGTAGATATACTGGAACATGACTTTTGTTACCTGAGTGTCTAGAACATAGAGGCCTTTTGATTCATGTCCTCTACCAATAGTTTGCTTCATCATAAGATCCTGAAAAGCACACTGAGTAGGATAAAATGAGATGCTATAGTGAAGATCACGAGTAAGTTTTACTGATAGAAATCAGATTAGAAGAAAATTTGCTAAACTGAGAATAGAGCAAGGAAATAGACGGTGTAGGATGGGCAATGCCAGAACCAAGAATATAAGTGGGAACCATCAACTAAAACAAGTGAAGATGATGGATGTGATTTAAATAAGGAAAGGATACTAGAATTACTTGTCATAAGTTTTGTTGCACTCGAATCAATGACCCATTTAGATGATGATGAAGAAAGAAGACGTTTTTGAGGTACCTGGCTCAGCAAAAGTTGTGACTGTATAGAGGATGCTTTTATTGATTCTTGGTATTGAGCAAATTTAGTAGTCTTCAGCAGATGTAAAAACTCCTTTTTTTAAATAAGTGCCTGTAATGGCAATGTTAGTTGACTGTTGACACTGATTCTTGTTTTGCAATTTCTTAGAAAAGCATTTTGTATGTTGAGGTTCATGACAATAGTAGAGGACAATAGTTTTTGGTTCATGACTGTCTGAATTCTTGCCTCCCCCTCTTTTACCACTTCTATTACTACTGGTCGACTGATTAAAGCACTAGTAGATTGCAATAGTTTTTGGTTCATGACTGTCTGAATTCCTACCTCCCCCTCTTTTACCACTTCTATTACTACTAGTCGACTTATTAAAGCATTAGTAGATTGTTGCATAGGTGCAATCTCTGTTTGAAGCACCCTAGTAAAAACATCTTGTAGAGATGGTATTTCAGAACTAGAAAGAATTTGTGCCTTAGCTCCATCAAATTCAGATGGAAGTCTAGCAAGAAAACTCATGACAGCTATTTGTTCTTGTTGGGCTTGTTGGACTTTGATATCTGCACTAAAGGGCATTAAAGAGTTCAACTCCTCATAAGTACGCTTGAAATCCATGAAGTCAGAAGTAATAGTCCTATCTTGTTTATTTGCTCGATGAAAAGCTTTGCAGACTTCAAAGATTGGGGACAAATTCCCTTCCCTAGAATATAGAAAATCAAGGTATTCTATCAATTCTTTTACAATTCAGTGACTAACAAGACAAGTCACCTCACTAATGGAATTTAGAATTTGTAGAAGTATTCTAGTGTCATCTCTAAGCCAAGTCTTTTTGGTATTATCTTAAGGAGGATAGTTAGTAAAATGGTCATCTTTATCTATACTCCTTAAGTATAACTGAATACTTTTACTCCAATCCAAATAATTAGACCCTATGAGTTGATGTTCGGTAATACGAGACATAACGGGGATAACGTCAGAAATTAGCATTTTATTATCAACCATTTTGATTATCAACACAAACCTAGTATTAATACTCACAAATAAATTATCTAGAAATTTGAAGAGACAAAAGTGCAAAAAGAACCACACCTCAACAACCTAAAACAGTAGTGGAATAAAGGAAACAACGAATGGAAACTCTTTAGAAAATAGTTGGACCACCAAAATACCCAAACTAAGACTGGAATCACCACTGCGATGCTGCAAACAAAGAACGGCAAAATATCCATGACACACGTGCTCACACGTGCCAGCGCATGAGTGTAGAAATTGTAGGCAGCGGCGGGGCATGACACCTACTCGCAGGTCCTCTAACCATTGGGCCATGACAGATCGACCAATCTCATAGGGCCGACATTGATGAACCGGGCAGTGATGTCAGAAAGCTTCTGAAAAAAGAAGCCAAAGAGAAACTTTAGAAAAAAAAAAGACATGAAATTCTTAAAACTGGAGCCATAGGCTTTGATACTATATTAAATATGATTAGAAGTAAGAAGAATAATAGGAAGAACAAAGAGAATAATTGTTTCTCTTGTTGATTTTCTGTACAAGAGGTCAATTTATACAGTTCTTGTTTTAGTAGATAAGGAAAGACAACTAATTAGATAGCTACTAATTAGTGCTAAGATTATGCTAATCCTAATCTGTATAACTAATAATACAGATTACACTTATCTCTAACAATATCCTTTTTGTTTGGGTGAGTAATCGACAAAAACATATTTTAGGGCTCTAAAATCTAGTTTCCCAGCAGTTCTATTATGAACAAAATACACACCCAAAAACTTTAGGAGGAATAGTGTAGGAGTTTTTTTCCCTGTAACACTTCCAAAGGACTTCAAAAGTTGAGTGCTTTGAGAGGCATGCTATTAATGAGATAGGCAGCAATGATAATAGCATCATCCCAATAAGGTTTAGGTAAATTCATAGTAAACATAAGAGATCGTGCAACCTCTAACAAATGCTTTAGGTAAATCCAGGGTAAACATAAGAGACTATGCAACCTCTAACAAATGCTTATTCTCTCTCAGCAACCCCATTTTAGGCATTAATATATGGACAACTAGTCTGATGAATTATCCCATTATTGTCTTGTTAAGAAAATGGACTTGTGCTTGACTCATCCCAAAAGCTAGCTCAAAGGCAGAGGATTGCATATGCTATTATAAGGAGTACAATCATCTTATAATTAATCGATGTGGGATATTCAATACACCCTCCTCACATTTAGGGCCGAACATAGTGGGAAGCTTGGAGCGTGAGTATATGTAGACACTTGCAGGTGGCCTCAACATTGCAATTGGTGGCTCTGATACTATGTTAAGAAAATGGATTTGTAACTCATCCCAAAAGCTAGCTCAAAGGGAGAGGATTGCATATGCTATTATAAGAAGCACAACCATCTTATAATTAATCGATGTGGGATATTCAACATGTCTAAATATGTATTGAACCCCCTCTCCAAATATTCAGTACCATTATCGTTCTTAAAATTTTGACCCTTGCATTAAATTGAGTACATACCATTTTATGGAAGGACTGAAAACAAGAGAACACATCACTCTTAGTTTTCATCAAATATACCCAAGTAAAATGAGTGCAACAGTCGAGAAAGGTAACAAACCAATGATTTCCAAATAGAGAGAGGTTTTTAAGAGGTCCCAAAATATCGGAGTGGATAATTTCAAAAGACATAACACTTCTATTATTACTCAAAGGGTATGTAGTTCTAGTATGTTTTGCATATTCGCATGCATCTCAAATCAAGGAGTCAAATTGAGTCTTTTGAAATAAAAGCATATATGTTATGGATGTAGGATCCCTCTTTTAGTGGGTATTTCCAATTTTATATAAGGTTGAATTAGTGGGCTGAATATGTGGTTATTTCCATATTTTCTTATGTTTTGCTGTCTTGAGTTGACTTTTGCCGTCTTTATTTATTTTCCTAATTAGAACCAAGATGTATAAGGTTTGTCTTTCCTTGTAAACCTCTATTTAAGAGAGGAATTATTCATGAATAATACAAGCAGTAATTTTCTAGCAAAATAGAGATAGGCAACTCTCTTATTGAGTTCCAAGGTCTGCAACTCCCTTTAATGATTTGCAAATTTAGCAACCATAGGTAAGCCAAGGAATAAGAACAAAGGCAAGGACAACAATCTGTTCTTGAAGACAGATTTCCCTGCTCATCGCCTTGTGACCCGATCCCTGACTCAAAACCATAACAACTTGGTATCAGAGCTAGGCACAATGGGCGATTCCAGTCCAAACAATGAGATCAGGTCCCTCCTTCAAGCAGAACGTTCAGCGACAGAGGTTCGGCTCAAGGAGATAGAATTGCAGTTGGGCAACCAACTGCAACAATTATCTATACAAATGAAAGAGATGTTCGCTAGCTTATCTCGCAACTCTGGAAGTGATTCTGCTGGAACAGCCAGCAGCACCAACAATCCTGAGCAGCAAGCAATCACAGCACCTCCAGCAGGACCAACTATAAGGGGAGGAGGAATACAAACAGGGGGGATGGTTCCCTGATATACCAAACTGGATTTTCCGACCTATGATGGTTCAGAAGATCCGTTGATTTGGCTGCACCGCTGTGAGAAATTTTTGTCTAATCAACACACCAGTGAGGTAGACAAAGTGGGACTAGCTGCATTTCACATGTTAGGAGAGGCACAATTATGGTACCACCAGCTGGAACAAGAAAATTCCCCCATTGATTGGGAGAAATTCAAGGATTGTTGCATCCTCCGATTCGGACCTCCAGCATGTAGCAATCCATTGGGCGAGCTGGTTAATCTAAAGCAAATGGGTCCAGTAGAAGAATATCAGCGTTCATCCCAAGAACGGTTGGCAAGGGCAAGCAAATTTGTTAGTATAGACCAGCATGTCTATCTT
>CANXYI010208856.1:0-13100 GCA_948208565.1 Hura crepitans
TGAGAGTCAAAATTGGCACTAAATTGGGCATCAATGGAGGAGTCAATTGATGTATGTAATGAAAAGGGTATTTTGGTCATTTTGAAAAATATTGTGTACGTATGGCAATATGACACTTCTGGTGCATTTAGGTCTAAAATGCAACCTAAAATGAATGAGAAATGATAAAGGGTGAAAACTAGAAAAGACCATATGAATAGTATTTTTGACCAAATGAATAGTGTTTTTGCGATAGGGGCAAAAACGTAAATAATGGATAAAGTTAGGGCATAAAGGTAAATTCACCATAAAATGTATAAGAGTCTAGGTCTTAAATTGAGTAATGGCCCATCAGTTAGATGCCCACTGGATGGGTTGACCAGTCAACTAGGGAATTTGCAGCTGCTAGGTAGTCGGTCCTGTGGGACCCACTACCAAGACACAGTACAGCAGGTGCAGCTGCCTAGGTTTAACATTGAACCACTACACTCCCGGATATATTATCATGGCCTTGAGATGGTTCATGGACCTACCTCAAGTGTTCCACTCTTGGTATATAAATTTGTGGGTACAGAAATGAGTCACAAACTGTTTCTGTCCTTCTCTCCCGATAGCGGTACAGGCAATGGTAAGTACAGCTACTTAGGTCCTAAAAGTGGGCCACTGCACAACATATATCCCTTTTTTTCCAGTGTCTTAATGTGATGTCTGTCTGTCATGGGCCTATAACATAATTAAGTCGATGGTAATAAGATTGTCAGTCTTTAAAAGGCTAGAATCAGGATTTCATAAAGGTAAAGCATGTTGCTTGTGAACTTGCATTTGTATGAGTAAATGACATATATGGTTTGGCATATTCCACGACTGAGTTTTATACTCAGCGTATCGGTGTTTCGATACGCAGGTTGTAGACAGAGGGACTCACAGCATCAGACAGGGAGCACAGTGTAGCTGAACACAAGTCTTTTTGGTATTTTATCTTCTTTCTTTTAAAGTGATGTGTAGGTTTGCACTCATGTATATATAGATATAGGTTGTACATTTGGAATTACAGTATTGTATATAAAATGGCTGTTCTGTGAATGCATGATTATTGGTGGGTCTCTGACCCTATGATTAAATGTTGATTGATGATGATTGTGAATTAGAGGACCAGAGGGTCCAGTGGAGAATGTGGTTGAGGTGTATGCTGTTTAGAAGTGTTTTTCTTGCAGGTTTAAATTTGGGCTAGGTAACAGGGCAGCCGTTATGCTGCCCGAATATTTTGAAATGTCTGGTAGCACCTGACGGAGATATAGTGGAAGTACAGACACACCTTATCTGTTTAGGGAGAACGGGTAGGGGGTGTCGCATGATTCATTCAAAAAGCATATTTATCATACAGCTACCTGTACAAGAATTCATCATTCATTCGATTTCCTTATTCATTTAAAAAAGAATAAGCAAAAACACATGTATCATAATATTTATTAGAAATGCATTATTCAAAATTCAGTCAAAAACATAATTTGACACATTCATTTATTTGTAAAAGATTAGGAACTAACACGTACATCATTCATTCATTAACTTAGTCACCAGATTCATTCACTAGAATCATCTCACTCAATCACTTTCATGTTTTAACATTCATTCATCTAAGATAGGATAGAGTGCATTCATTCATTTAAAAGAATATTAGGCCACCAATCACTAGAAAAATTCATACATGTGCACATGTATTAGCTTATTCACATACTCATATTAATTAGGCATTAATGCATCTAGTATGTAGTCATATACTTTAGGCATATAATGTATATGTACAATCATTAATGCAAACATGCTTGTATAATCTATCGTAAGCATCTTATCCAAACATCAATCATATAGCTCAAATAGCTTAGGAACATAAAAGAAAAGTAACAAGCATGTGCACATCATTCAAGATAAAGTCACATTCATTCACATATCAAAGAAAAGTCTCATTCATCTAAAGCACAAACTTACCCATGTAAGGCATTACATTCATATCAGTTTATATCAACTCACACCTGCACATATCCTAGTCATATTGCTCATGCACACTTTTATGCATAATCATCATATGTCTATCACTTCTATGACACATTTAAACCTCTAACTTATGTATTAGTCATGCACTTACATCAAACAGAATACATATGCCCATGATGTCACACACGTACTTGCACGATATTAATGTCTTTAACAGTAGATATGGTTCAAATTATTGCTTTAAACCTAACACTAGATTCAATTTGGTCCATAACATCAGACTATCTTTAAACCTATCACCAAATTTGATTCGATTAACTTTTCTAGAATCAATACTAAATTTGATTCAGTCAGCTTCTTTAGACTCATTACTAGATTTGGTTATGCCAATATTTAGCTTTTTCAAACTCATCATTAGATTTGGTTTGGTTAATATTTAGCTTCTCTGGACTTATCACTAAATTTAGTATGATTAACTTCTTAAGACTTATCATAAGATTTGGTTCAATCAACTCTTTTGGACTTACCATTAGATTTGGTTTGATCCATCTATAACTTACCAACCTGAAGGCAAGTAAATACTTGTATTCACTATAGTTTATCTTCACTTAGAGGTAAAGAGGAACCCTTATTTGGTGTTGTTTTCTTTAATTCAACATCTTAAAATTCCCTTAAAGGTGAATAGGCACCTATATTCTATGTAGTTTTCTTCTGTTCAATATCTCAAAATTCCCTTAAAGGTGAATAGGCACTTATATTTAGTGCAATTTTCTTAAGTTTAACATCTTAAAATTCCTTTGAAGGTAAGTAGGCACCCATATTTGATGTAGTTTATCTTCACCTGGAGGCGAATAGGCAACGGTATTTAGCGTAGTTTTGTTCGATTTAACATCTTGAAATTTTTTTAAAGGTGAATAGACACCCGTATTTGGTAGAGCTTTCTTCAGTTTAGCACCATAAAACTCCTTTAAAGGAAAGTAGGTACTCATAATTAGTGTAGTTTATCTTAACCTAAAGGCAAATAGGCACCCATATTTGGTGTAGTTTTTTTAGTTTAATATTTTAATCTCCTCTGAAGGTGAGCAGGCATTCATATTTAATGTAGCTTACATTCAAACCTTATCTTGAAACTTTAGAAACAAAGGAAATTTTAGATCTTATTGGATTTTCACTTTACTAGAGGATGAGTAGGCACCTGTATTCAGTGTAGTTTATCTTCACAACATCAATTCTTTTTGAAGGGAAGATACAATTCATGACAAGCAAGTTTTTGCAATGATTTAAAGGTAGACATCTATATTTGATGTAGCTTCGTGCCAAGTAAGTATACCATTAGGTAAGTATCTCTAACTTAGGTGCTTTGATGTGCACTATTTTAATCTTTGCATTTCTACGGCATATACCAAAGTGGCTACAACTGTAGATGCCCTACTTTTAGGCTTATGATGATAACCTAAGATAGGCTCAAGCAATAAGGCAAGCTATCTTGAATCCAAGTCTGTATAGATTAACCTAGTGTAAATCCACTTGAACTTGAGACATAAGGTACGCACCTATTAACCAAGATCTAGACTAGAACAGTAAGCCCATAGCCCAAGGTCCATATGGATAAGGCAAACCCCATATCCACACGGACATAAATAGATAAGCCTAGAACAGCTGAGTCTAAAGCCTAAAATCTACAAGGATAAGCCAAAGCCCATATCCATATGGACTGTAGAAGACTTAGCCTAAAACTAGGTCCAAGGCCTATGAACCACTAGGGAGAACTTAAAACTTCAGTCCGTATAGACTTAAAGCTAAAACTTCATATGAACTTGCCAATAAAAAGCTTTAAAAAATGTGAACTTCCTATTTAGACTTTATCTCCTAATCTTTCAAAGACTCTACCTCTTCTGGATGATAGAGTTACCCTTTAAAGCCTATAAATACCTTTCCCAAGAGAGAAAGAAAGGGGGCAAAGTGCATGAAGAAGGCAATCAATCGGCTTTTAACCCACTATTTTGAGAGTCTAAGAGAGGACTCCAAAGCAGGATCGATCTATTACACCTTTGGCCTATACCAAAATCATAATTCTTTCCAAAATCTAACTTTTACATTATTGCTTAAATCTCATTCATAAGGTAAGATCTGAGGCCTCCTACTATACATATAATGTATATTCATACTATTCATTAAAATTGGTGATCTCTTATAATTGTTTATAAGTGAGGTGATTCTATGAAATCCCCACATTGATCATAGAAGTAGGTGGTTATTATAAACTATGTTATTACATATAATTGATGGCTAGTATGTTAGGATCATTCTATTATCTTAATCCTAATCACACAGACCTATCTTGTGGCATGATTACTTTTGCACATATTAAATATATTGATATGTGTGTGACTCAATGATCATGCAAACCATGATGTAATATTGCTTTGCTTGACTCTTGCATATTATGTATCATATTTACCATATTTATGTATTTGTATATTGTTATATTATGAGATTATAATATGAATATCACTAGTATGCTAGAACTATTATATGGTTTGTATAGACTCCCTTTCACAAGGAATGTAGTATGTATTGATGACTATGTTTTGTGTACATTGGTTGAGTTATATAAGTTATATGAACTCCTTTTCACAAGGAATATAGCCCGTATGCATGATCATGCTTTAGTTGTGTTTGTTAAGTTTTGCAGTTCACACGGAATCCCTCTCAAGAGGATTATAGCCCATACGGACGTCTATTTGTAATCTAAGTCCTTGTAAATACATGTGTTGATTTATATGTTCTTTATGATAAATAATTATGTAGCTTTCTAGTGATAATACCTTTAAGCATGCATCATGATTCATTCATTATTTATGCTAAATAAGTTTTTATAGTTTCATCCTTTCTTTGGGTCTTTATGGACAATTATTTGCTATTATTGACCTTTTCTTTAAGTTGTGAACAAGTGACCATTCTGGTGGAATAAGAGGTATAAATGGACATAATAGCCATTACATGTAATAGTCTACACGGACACTCACTAGAGCCTTATAGCAATATTGTACCTTTGATTTATTTTTTTAGTTCACATTTTTAATGCAAATAAGTTTTTGAAAAGCTTTTTATGTATTAATAGTATTCAAAGATAGTTCGGATATTAGTTTGTGTGTTATCTCTTATTTAGATTCAGTGACCAAGTCAAGTGACGGGTGTCACATTTGGTTGTAACAGAGCTCTGATTTTGGTGTACCTTAGTCCATAAGGGTTACATATGAGTTTGTTCGGTCTAAAATCATGCATCATATAATTATAGCCTGCTGAGGCTTGTGAGCTATTCCTTTTCTATAAATGAAAGATAAGTGAGTCAACAACACAAAGTAGTGTAGAAGAGGTGGAAAGCTATGTGCCTACCATAGTAAATAAGCCCACAAGGGTAGGTACATTAGCACTAAATGTTGTAGATTAAAATGCATATGACCAACCATTGTTATCAAAATAAATGGTTAAGCTCTTAAGGCTAGCTATTGCAATTACTATTCCATCTATACCATAAGTTTAGCCACTGCCACCTCTACGAGCCTTTTAGAAGACGTACATTAAAAGTGTTAAAAGATGGGTGCTATGGATTATATTAGCACAGATCATGACATTGAAAGTGTTAAAAGATAGGTGCTATGTATTTTATTAGCATACATCATGATGACTCGACTACTTCAAAACATTGATTAGAAGAATAGTTAGGATTCTTTAATAGCTTATATGCACTCAAAAAGAAAATGTCATATGTGCAACCTCTCTTCTAAAAGAAAAAGCTTTTAGATTGTGGGAGAGTATAACAGAATACAAAATGACTGAAGATCTAACTTGGGAGTTCTTCTTAGAGGAATTCATGAAGAAGTACATTACTTAAAATAATTTAGAAAATAAAAAAAATGATTTTAAAAGCATTAAATTATATTAGAATATAAGAAGGAGTTTATAAAGCTGAGTAGGTTTGCAAAGTAGATGATCCTAACTAAAATAGATAGATACGAGAGGTTTGAAAAATGACCAAATCTAGACATCAGGTTGCATGTGGTAGCAATAAAGGTTAAAGACTTCTTTATCTTGGTGGTAGCCTCTCACACAATAGAAGAAATGGAGAAAGAGAAATATGAGAGTTTCTAAAGGAACATATTATATAGACAAAGACAAGCAAGCTCAGCTCCCTATTTTGAGAAAAAGTTCAAAACGGATTAGTCCAAACCATAATAGCAATATAGGTAAGGTTAGTCACCTAAATTAAGGCAAGGTTCTTATGCTATGTCTAGATATTAGGCATTGACATCTAGTTCACTAGTATCTTATGCCTGGAATGCACCAGCAACCTAATATGAGCATTATGGAAAGAGGTATAGGTGCACATGTTGAACTACTATACCTAAGGCTTGTTATCGATGCAACTCCAAAGGTTATTTAGTTAATAACTATTTAAAAAAACCTATTGCCTCTACTTAATTTTAAGCTTCCTTAGTAGTTGCTACAAGAGGTTAGAGAAGGGACATAGGAGACAAAAGAGTCAAACTAGGGGGTAGCTAGAGGCTTAGATCAAAGATAATAGAGAGATCAAAGCCTAGTGCTCCTATAAATTATATGTTATTAGAGCCAAGGATGAGATAGACTCACCTAAACTTATTATAGGTACTTTTAACCTCTTTGAATTACCTACATTAGCTTTGATTGATCTGATTTCTATATATTCATACATATGCATAACATGGGCATAAGGTAAGGGTTTAGAATTTGAGTTGCTTGATATAGAAATTATGGTTATTAATCCTATAGGCTAGCATATGGTTATGAGCAAAGTACATAAGGGATGTCCTAAGGGAGTTTAAGGACATAAGTTTTCTATAGATATTTTTTGAGTTTGATATGATCTTGGGCATGGACTAGTTTTTCAAGCATTATGTAATGATAGATTGCAAAAGGAAGAGGATTTCTCACTAGAAACCAAATAGGTCAAAGATCATAATTATGGGCAAAGGAACATACTTCTTGTCTAATATTATATCACCTGTGATAGCTAGAAGGATCTTAAGAAAGGAGTGTATGGCTAACTTCACTCATGTGTTTGATACTAGAAGAGATGAACCATATATGAGTTAAATACTAGTAGTGTTAAAATTTGTAGATGAGTTCCCAATAGAGTTACCTAACTTGCCTCTAGCATGGGAACTTGAGTTTGGTAATGAGGTTTTTTCTTAGCACTACATGGGTATCTATAGCTCTATACTAGATAGCTTATATAGAGCTGAAAGAATTAAAGATAAAGTTACAAGAATATCTTCATAAGGGGTTTATTAGATCGAGTGTATCCAATTGGCAAGCAATTATTTTGTTTGTTAACAAGAAAGATGGATCTTTGAGGTTATGTGTGGATTATAGACAACTGAAAAAGGTGACCATTCAGAATAAGTATTTGTTGCCCCCACATTGATGACCTATTTGATTAGCTTAAAGGAGCAAGTGTTTTCTCTAAGCCTAAGATCGGGGTATCATTATGTAAGGGTTAAGGAAGTAGAATTGGCTAATACAATTTTCAACAAAATATATGAGCACTATGAGTTTATGTTAATGCTATTTTGGCTTATCAATGCTTTAGACTTTCATGGATTTGATGAATAGTATCTTCAAACCATATATGGATTAGTTTGTAATGGTCTTTATTAATGACATCCTGGTTTGCTTTAAGAACAAAAAGGATCATGAGCAGCATTTTAGAATTGTCCTATAGGCATTAAAGGAAATGATGTTATTTGGCAAGCTTAGTAGGTGTGAGTTCTAGCTTAATGAAGTGTCATTTTTGGGGCATATACTATCGATAAAAGGTAACATGGTTGATCCTAACAAGATAGAAGCTATCATTGTATAGAAGCCACTTTAGAATGTAATTGAGATAAGAAGTTTCTTAGGTTTGGCTAGCTATTACCGGCTTTTTGTCAATGGTTTATTTTTATCATTGTATCACTTATGACATGCCTATTGCGTAAGAGTGCTTATTCCATATGAGATTGATACATGTTAGGAAAGCTTTGAAAAGTTAACGGCTATGTTAATAAAAGCTCTAATTTTTACACAATTAGTTTTTGGGATGCTTTTCACCATCTATAATGATACATCTCTAAATGGTCTAGGATGTATGACGATGTATGAAGGCATGGCTATTTCCTATGCTTCTAAGTAGTTGAAGCTCATAAGATGAATTACCTAACACACAATCTAGAGCTTACAACTATAATTTTTATCTTGAAGATATGAATACATTATCTCTATAGAGAGAAGTGTTATGTGTACACTAGCCATAAAAGTTTGAAGTATCTTCCTACATAAAAAGAGTTGAACCTAAGACAATACAGATGGATGGTGTTGATTAAGGATTATAACTGTTCGATTGATTATCATCATGGTAAAGCCAATATGGTAACTAATGCTTTGAACAGGAAGTTCATGTTAGTCATGAGAGCCATGAATGTTAGTTTGAAGATCATGGATGATGAAGCATTGTTGGCTAAGTTACCAGTGAAACCAAGTCTTCTTCAACAAGTGAAAGATGCTAAGAATGAGGGTGGTAAGCTTAAGGATATCACGAGTACTATCCAAGAGGGGAAGTTCCTAAAGTATGAGATTAATACTTATGAATGCCTATAAAATCAAAACCATTTATGTGTGCCAAATGTGGAGGATATAAAGAAGCAGATCTTGTGAAAGGTTCATAATACACCATATGCTATACATCCTTAAATCATTAAGATGCACTAAGACTTGAAGTCTTTATATTGGTGGCACAATATGAAAATGGATATGGTAGATTATGTGATTAGATGCCTTACTTATCAGCAAGTTAAGGCTGAGCATTAAGTTTCATTTAGATTGCTTTATCCCATGGCAATATTAAAATGAAAATAGGATATAATTGCTATGGATTTTGTAGTTAGGCTACATATGAGATAAAGCAAGTGTGATACAATATAGGTAGTTGTTAACAAATTAACCAAGTCTACTCACTTCATACCAGTATGGATAGATTATTCTCTTGAGAAACTTATAGAGCTATTTGTAGATGAGGTTCTAAGATTACATGGAGAACCATTTTTAATCATATTTGACTAAAACCCTAGGTTCACATTAATGTTTTGGAAGAAGTTACACAATGCCTTAAGCATTGGACTTAGTTTTAGCATGGCATTTCATCTAAGATGCCTAATCAAAATGAGTAATTTAGGTAATCCATATACTTGTTTGACTTTGAGACCAAGTTGCTTATGATGCTTATGATGGAATTATATGTTGATAGGTGCTTGGAGAGATGATAAGAAGTAATGCTTTCAAGTTTAAAGAGAGTTGGTATCACTACATCTCTATAGTAGAGTTTACTTACAATAATAGTCACCAAGTTAGTTTTTGTATGGCACCTTATAAAGCATTATATTGAAGAAAACATCAGAACACCTCTTTGTTAGAGTGAGCTAAGTGAGAACAAGCTGATGGGGATAGATTTGATTAAGGATATAGAAGAAAAACTCATGGTTCATTGGAGATAGATTAAAGGCTGCTCCATATAGGCAAAAATCATATGCAAACTTAAGATGAAAGGACATAAAGTATAAAGTTGAGGATAAGGTTTTTCTCAAGTTATCACCATGGAAAAAGGTTCTGAGATTTAGCAAGAAAGGCAAGTTAAGTCTAAGGTTTATTTGTCTATACAATATAACAAAGCCTGTGGAACTAGTAGCTTATAAATTAGCAATGCCTCTAGAAGTACAGTAGATCCATGATATGTTTCATGTGTCAATATAGAAGAGGCATATATTAGACCCATCGCAAGTGTTATCTATTAATGAAGTAAAGATATAGTCAGACCTATCATAAGAAGAAGAGTTAGTGAAGATTTTAGCCTGAGAAGTGAAATAGTTGCAGAATAAGACATTGTTGCTAGTAAAGGTGTTATGGAGGTATCACAACATTGAATAAGCAACTTAGGAAAGTGAAGCTCAAGTGAGAGAATAGTATCCCTAGCTATTTGAAATAGTTAATTTTAAGGTTGAATTTCTTTTAAAAGGGGAAGAATGTAATGCTTGAAAATCTAAATGTTTTGAATGGTACTTCCCTAGACATGAATAGTGTTTTCTAGACCCAAGTTACACTAATATGATTAGGTGGAAGCATTAATCAAAAAATAATGTCGACCAAAATTTGGAATGAAATTGAAGTCATTAAGATAGTTAAAAAAATGGTAAAGATTTTATGGCAATGTCTTATGAATAATGACCTAGTTAAAGTTTAAAGATAAAATATTTTATTTTTGCTCAAAATAACCCAAGAATGGTATAACCTAATACTCAAATATTCCAAATAGTCCATTGGCATTGGGATTGGAATTTTTGAATATCGAGAAGTATTTTATAAAAATTGGGTAAACATGAAAGTATATTTTTTATTTGATTTTTCAAGTTTTTCAATCATGATTTCTTTTTATGCTTTTTAGTTATGTTTTAAGTGAATATATAGGACCATAAGTGATGTTAATTGAGGTTATAATTGAGAGGAATAAATTTAAAAATAGGAAAGTAAAAATAATCATGAAAAAGAGCTATTGGATCAAGAAGGAGAAAGATCTTGGCCCTTAGTTCTTAAGACCTATAAAAAGTGTCAAAATCTTTTATTTTGGTTAACCTTAGAATAATGCCAACACTCTTCTTCTTCCTTTCTTCTCCATTTTTTTATGCCACCTAGGGCTCCCCTCTTTTCCTTTTTTTCTTTTTTATTCTCAAATACTTTAATTCTCACATCTAAATATAAATTTAGCATCTCTAAAGTTATTTTATGATCATAAATGCAAGGATTATGGTGTAGCATTTAAAGAATATGAAATAAATGGTTTACGATGAATAGTGTAACCTATTTGAGTAAGTGTGCTTTTAAATGGTTTCATATTTTTATAAGATGTTTTAAGGGTCTAATAAGAGTTTTCACAAGTCATTTTAAAGTTTAGAAATATATGGATTTTTAAAGAATGATATGTATTATGCTTGTAAACAAATGAGAGCTAAGTAAGGGAAAAGGCATAGAGAAGGTGTAAAATGTATTAAATAAAACGTGTTATGTGTGTGTGTTACATTAATTAAAGTTTGTGTTTTAGAGATAATAAATTCATGAATGTGATGAATAAATGTTATGTAAGTGCAATTAGAAGTAAGTTGATCTTGTATGAATGCATAAACATATGTTAAATGAAAAATTAAAGTGTTATATATGTGTGTTATTAGTGTGGCCAAATGGTTTGTAAGTGTTCCTTTATAGTTTTCACGTGTTATAATTATGAGCTATATTATATGTGATAATTATTTGTAGAGTTGTAAATGTAATCTAGTCAAATAATGTATAATCTTCCTAGTTTGTAACATTTATGTAAAATAGTTGAAAATGATAAGGATTCATGATGGGTATAAAATGTGTGTTATACTTATTTTATAATGTTGTAAGAATTTAATAATGATGGTAATAATACATGTAAGTGGCCATGTCTAAAAGTGAAAGTACACATGGTTATGTATATAAGGATCTGTAGTTGGCATGTGTATCTTCTAAGTATGAAAACTAATAAGTGTATGTTGTCTATAGTGAAGGCTGAATTACCTAACATCAAGATTAGTGGCAATCTAGGACAACTATTAAATCAAAAAAGGTAAGTGGGAGCCTAAAGTAACCACTACAACAACAATTAGGCATGGAAAATAACAAGATTGTAATATAATGTGTTTATTACTTATAATGCATGAATAATAATATTGAAATGGACATAATGACTAAAGAATATTATTTAACCCATCTAGTCATTTATTAGCTAAATGGTTAGTAGAATTCCTAAAAGCCACTTTAATTATGTGAAACTAAATATATAATGGTAATAGCCCATATAATTAGACAACTAAGTCAAGATAGGTTGTGCAACGACCTGAAAATCCTGATTTTTATGAATGGTACTTTCTTAGGATGAATAGTATTCTCAAGACTTGGGAAACACTGAAGCTACCAAATGAAAGTATTAATTAGAAAATAATTTTTAGCAAAGTTTGAAATAATTGGAAGTCATTTGATTGGTGAAAAATGCTAAGAAAGTTTGTATAGTAGTGTCTTATGAATAGTGATGAAGGAAAAGCTAAATCGTAAAATAATCTAAATGTTCCTTTGAAAATTATGGGATCTGATACTCAAAAATTCTTATTAGCCTATTGGTGCTGGAATTGGAATTTTTGGAGGTCAAAAAGTATTTTATCTAAACATTAGGTAACATAAAAATTCCATTATAGTTAGATTTTTCACATTTTTTGAGTTGTCATTATTAAAGGGTTATGGTGCCATAATTAAGTAAATTTTTGAAAATTTAATCAAAGTCAAATGAAGCTTAAAATAGGAGAAAAATGGAAAAAAAAAAGAGGATAAAATGGGGTGAAAATAATTAAGTTTTGGGAAAGTATAAAAAGGGTCAATACCTATTGTTTTGGTTAACTCTCCTCCTACTCCCTCTCAAAGAAGCCAACAGCTTCTTTCACTCTCCCACTCCATTTTTCTTCTTTAATCCACGCTATTAGACTCCATTTTCTTCGATTGAAGTAAGTTTGGGTGCCTCTATATCCTCTTGTTAGAAGTGGGAAAATTGAAGGAAAAAGTAAGATTTGGCTCAATTTTTATTATAATGAATATTAATTATTTTTTGGTTTTGATAAGAATTTTTGAAACTTAACATTTTTCCAATATTCCCTAAGTGCCCAAGACAACATTTATACTTTCATTTTGCCATTTTATGTTTTTTTATTTTTTTATTATGAATTTTTAAAAATTAAATATGTAATAGGCAATTGAGAAAATGAAAAAGGCTTGAGATAAAGGGAAGATAAAGGATTGAGTGGTCTTTGGTGTTGCGTTGTGATTGTTTTTGTATTTGACATCGATTTAATTCATGAAGTATTATGTATGCCCTATATTTTCCATCATAATAAATTTGAGTAGTTAATTTAAATTAATAAACTTAGATAGCTTAATTGTGTATTTAATCATTTGGATTGTCATTTATGATATGGAAATGGCATGTGTGA